>CM046465.1:1731566-1840997 GCA_025506415.1 Flaveria robusta
GAGAAGACGATTGCAAATATATTGTATGACTTGTGTAATTATTTTCCTCCATTAGTTCGACTAGTGAACATGTATAATAATCAATCTATGATTATTGAAATATCAGAGAAGAAATATACTAGCTTTGTAATATCATATAACATTTTTACACTGAAAACAAATCTTACATCAACAATATATGCAAGAGATGTTAGATTGATAATATATATTTGCTTTAAACATTATTAATACGTTTTACGTGTAATGACGTATGAATAATAAGAAAATTGTATGAAACAATCTCATTATAAATGATTTTTCATGTTGTTCTCAATAGTACAATGAAAACATATCCCTAAACAATTTGATATTAATATAGATTGTATAGTGTATTTAAAAGGTGTGTAAATTAGTAATTATCAAATTTAATAGTTGATATCAAGTCATATAGGACACAAAAAATTATTAACTAACATAGTTTAGTATAAAATAAGCATGTGATTATAAAATGAACATGACCCCAAGCCACCACCTCTCCTTCACCTACCACACTTCCTTCAAATACTCCTTCAAACAACAATACAATGCCTTCACCAAATCTCTCACCTACCTTTAACCTCACAATCTGATCGGAAAACTCAATGGCCACGACGGCGACGACGACAGCGACCGCCTCATACTCCACCATCTCCACCAACAACAATCATCTTCTCACCACAATCACCATATTAAGAACAACACTTTAGGTTTTTCACCGGAAAACGCTCTTCGTATTCGTTCGCTTTCTCTTTCGTGTTCTCCTCCGCTGAAGGTTTGTATGAAGGTTTGTGCTGCTGCCGCCGTGACGCCGGTGATGGAGAGTGGTAAATCGAGGTCCGGTGCTGGTCCTACTGTAGTGGATGTGGATTTAGGTGATCGGAGTTATCCGATTTACATCGGTTCTGGTCTGCTTAATCAGCCGGAGCTTCTACAGAGGTATTGGTTAATGGTTGCAGTTGTTGTTGTTCTGTTTCTGCTGTTTTGGTTGTTTGAATTGGTTCGTGAGTTCGGGTTCCTTGAAGTTGATCGACCTAGGGTGGTTTTGGTAGTTGATTTTGTGAATAGATGGCTTTTATGTGTTTAGTTTGCGGGATATTTCATTGGTTTAATAACTGGAGCTTGTGAAAATTGATGCAAATGCAAATTTGTGAATAAACGTTTACACAAGAGATTTTCTACTTTCTAGTATCAGAATATAGAGTTATATGCTACAGACCAGTTATTAGGAATGGTGGAATATCAGTGAAGAATAGATTAGCTTTGAAGCAGTGTTAAGCCAATTAACAGTTAACCTAGCTTAAGTGATTGTTGGTAGTCTGTAGTCATGGATTCTTCTAGCTCATATTTGTCAGTTTTGATTGGTTCACACTTTGTTCTGAATTTTTAGCATACATTATTATTACATCACTGATGAAAAGGACACCATTGACCATACAAGTCATTGGATGAATTAGAGGTGGGATATCAAAATTGGTCTTAGCTCTAAATATAGTGAAAGTTATTGTTGTTTAAGAACCATAGCGATTCTTAGCAGAAAAAAGATCTTGAAGCATGTGGAGATTATCGGCCTGAACTGTGATCAAGATATGGAACCATGCAATATCTCTAGTTCTAGCACCCTTTTACCCTTTGCTATTTACTAAATCATGTTTACGTTTGCAATTGAACATGAACAGCCAATAACTATCATACGTTGTTGATAGAAACTGAGTTGGGCTTCAACCTTGGATGACTTGGTGTCTTTTAGCTTTTTATTCAATTTTGAATTAGATCATTTTAAGCCAAGAGAAACCCATAATGCTACAACTAAGAAAAATTTACAGCATCACATGACCCATTCTTCTATTTACTTGATACCTTTCAATAATTTATGCTGTGATGGTTGGCATAACTGATGCAACTGTTTTTGTATACCGCAAGACTTGGAATGTATTTTGATATCTATCATCACTAAGTTTTTGCACCTGTGCACGCTGCACACTGTCTGGCCCTAAATTATGAAATGTTTTTCTATCCTCCAGGCATGTTCATGGGAAGAGAGTTCTTGTGGTCACTAACACCACAGTGGCACCTCTATACTTGGATAAAGTTGTAAGTGCGTTGACAGTTGGAAACCCTAATGTTACAGTTGAAAGTGTGATTCTACCTGATGGAGAGAAATACAAGGACATGGTAGGTATCTGGAGCCTTCATTTAAATCTTTACACTCTATTAGAGGTGGCATATTTTGACCCATCTAAATTTGTATGGGTGATCCGTCACATCTTATCTCAGATTGGACAAACTAAAAAAGGTTAGCTTGAAACAAAATGTGTCAAATTCTGCCAATTAAAATAGTATAATTTTTGTAATCTTGTTTGACTCTCTATTTTTGTGTAAAAGTTGCAAATTTTTGGACAATTAGTGTTTCAGGTCAACCCAATTCAACCCAAACTTATTTTGTCTGGGCAAAATTGTTTGTTTTGATCAGTCTAAAGTATTTGTTTTGACCGGGTGTAAGATTATTTGTTTTGATCTGTTACTTAACCCACCCATTTTGTTTCCATGACAGGATACTCTGATGAAAGTATTTGACAAATCCATAGAGTCTCGATTGGACAGACGGTGTACATTTGTTGCCCTAGGTGGCGGTGTCATTGGTGACATGTGTGGATATGCAGCAGCTTCTTTCCTCCGTGGAGTCAATTTCATTCAGATTCCTACAACTGTTATGGCTCAGGTGCCATTAATCATCTTGTTGATTCTAATATTTTACACTGCCTGGCAGTTACCAATTAGAGTTCTACATGCTCTTAACACCTTACAAATAGACTTTTCTTTGCTCTTCCAGGTGGATTCTTCTGTTGGGGGCAAAACGGGAATAAATCACCCGTTGGGGAAAAATTTGATTGGTGCGTTCTACCAGCCGCAATGTGTGCTCATAGACACCGACACATTAAACACATTACCTGATAGAGAATTAGCATCTGGGCTTGCTGAAGTCATCAAGTATGGGCTTATTAGAGATGCTCCGTTTTTTGAGTGGCAAGAAAAGAACATACAAGCATTAATGGCTAGGTATAAAAGGCTTCCCTCCATTGCCATGATTTTCTAAAAAGATGATCAACATTTCTAATCTTTTAAATCAAATTCTTGGTGAATTATGCATATTTTCTATCCTGATGAGTTTCAATTTTCAAATATGATATCTGAGTCTATGCCATGTTGTTTTGCAGGGACCCTGATGCTTTAGCATATGCTATCAAGCGTTCGTGTGAAAACAAGGCTGAAGTTGTATCCCAAGATGAGAAAGAAAGTGGATTAAGGGCAACACTAAACCTGGGTCATACATTTGGTCATGTGAGTTTTTTCATTTTAAATTTCACAAAAGTACATACACTTATTTCTTATTTTTACTTTAATCAACATGTATCTTTCTCATAATCATTTTTGGTTTACAGGCAATAGAAACTAGCTATGGTTACGGACATTGGCTTCATGGAGAAGCAGTTGCAGCTGGCACGGTATTTCATCTATGTCACTAGTTGAGGTGGCAAAATGGCCGGGCGGGCTGGGGTTAAGTAATGGGTCAAAACGGGTTTTGGTTGAAAAGAGTAATTTTATTGTATGGGTCAAACAGGGTTGACCCACAATTGTGTTTTTTTCAGTTTATAAGTGTATTATGTGATACAATATGATCACAACAAATCTATATCATTAGAACAATGGCAAAGCAATATATGAGATTGTATGGACTGTAATTTACGCTTTGGGAGGCTTTGGGATAAATTATAACCCAATTCTGTTCATAAGTAAATGGGTCGTAATCGACACCTCTAGCTTCTAGTACGACGTCAATGCATAGCTGTATGCTCTTTTGAGGATTTGTTTCTTGTGGTTTTAGGTAATGGCGGTTGACATGTCATACCGTCTTGGTTGGATTGATGAATCCATTGTTGAACGAGTCAACAACATCTTAAAACAAGCCAAACTACCTACTAGTCCTCCTGAGATGATGACTGTAGACATGTTTAAATCTGTTATGGCGGTAAGTCAAGCCAATATGATGTAAAACTTCTACACCGAAATCTTCTTGTTTTTAGCTGTTTTACTTATTGATTATATTTCAACAGGTTGATAAAAAGGTGGCTGATGGGTTGCTAAGACTCATCCTGTTAAAAGGCCCATTAGGAAGCTGTGTTTTCACAGGAGACTATGACAGAAAGGCCCTTGATGAAACCCTACATGCATTCTGCAAATCCTGAGCATAGGTATAGTTCTTGTTCTTCTTCAATGCGTAAGTTTGTATACATGCCAGAATATGGTTTAATTTATGTACCATAAGTGACTTTTCGTGGTCAATTTTTTTTGCTTGCAAGGGAGTACTGCACATCCTATTGCATTTATAGTAATAATAATCTTGAAATGGCTGGAATACATCCATCGGGTCTCGAGTCTATGCTACCACTTATCACTTGTGTTTTGCTTTGAACATAGAATCAGTTAGCGACGCAGTGCCTGTAGGACTAAGCTCGGGCTAATGAGTGTAGTTTCGGGAATTGAAGGATTTTTATTGGGATTTTATTTGTATTTGATTACTTTCTACTCAAATCCATCAAGGGAATTCAAGGAACTAGATTTTCCTTAATTGGCTAGCTTTCTCTGTACTTGATCTTAATGGTGCCTCTAGCGTTACCTCTTGTGAAGTTGATGTAATCTCTCGTGAAGTTGTTCAGTGCCGATTCCCTTGATACCTTGGAAGACTTGATGTAGTATTTTTTGAACTCAAAAGATTTGAAGCTATTAATCAGTTTATCTTATGTAGATTGACTCTTTACTACATTTTGCTCCGCCCTTTCCGCTGCTTTTGAGTACCGATGCATAATCATAGTTTTGCTCTTTAACTCTCTCCAAGGGCTATTATCTCTCAAAAAAGCCATGGTCATCATATCATAGTTGTCTATTGAATTCATTTCTTTAACTAAATGTCACACCTTTCCGAGCTACCTGAAAGATTATTCCATAGTTCCCTGAACTCTAAGCGATATACTCGATGCATACGTGGATGATGACGAGGACGGGGAAGCTATATTGGAAGGACTAGAAGTTGGAACTCGTTATTCCACATGATGATCATCCACCGTCGAAGGGCGCCAACCGGGAGAATGTGGTACCAACACATGTGGCACCAGTGGTTGATTTTATACGAAAAAAAAAACCATCTATTATTGATTAACTATTTATTGTAATATAATGAGAATAATTATAAAGAAAACCCGACAAAATTTAGCGAAAATTATCTTGTGGAGTTTATTGATTCATTCAGTTTAATGTTTGAAGTTGAGCACAATTCGAAGTCAAAGTTTGAATAAAGTTTATGTTCTTTTGAGAAGAAATTGGAGTCCATTATTCTCAATTATTTGGTCAAAGAAAGAGAAGATATAGCCCACTAGGGTGTGTATAGGTCGGTTTTGGGCTGAAATTGAACTTTCGGTTTTACGATGTTCTGTTATACATATATGTTCAGTTTGGTTGTGAGCTGGTTTTTCATATACATTTAGACTTGAAATATTTGGGTCTGAAAAAAAAATTTGACTCAAAATAATGAATTTGAAATAAAAGTTGACTCCAATTTTCTTATGGGTTATTGAATTTTAATAATCTTAATTTTCGTTTATTGATTAGGATTAAAATCAACTCATAAAATGTTTACAAACACTCCAAACTTTAAAATTATTTTCCTCTAACGATCCCTTACTAACCGAAAGATAATCATCATTAGTTTTTTTATTGTTTTTTTTTTTTTGGTGATGAAATGGGCCAACTTTGAGCCATTATTCAACTCCGGCGCCGGTCACTTGAAATCTACCTACAATGAGTCAAGTGGTTCAAATCAAGATGTATATATTTACGGGTTTTAGGATGCGTAAGTTTCCGATTGAAAGACCTAATGGTTGATTTCAACTTTCTGCATAGTGTTTTAGCCCTACAAATGGTACACGTAATAAAAAAACTAAGGTGTTATGAAGGTTTTTGATATGATATATTGATATTCGTTCATGTCTTTGGGTCATTTGGTGTTGTATATGCGTACCTGTATGATGGAACTGAATGAATAGTCAAACCTAAAACTTGATTTCAATCTTTACAAACATAATTTTTGGATTATTATCTGAATAGCGAATCACTTTAAGATAAACCTATTTGCGGATTACACGCAAATGATTTATTAGATAAGACAAATAATTTTGTTTGAGGAATTAAATCTGATTGTTCCTATGAAAATCAATGATAGAATAAAAACCATCGTAACCGTTGTTTTTTGTTTTCAATTGTGCAATCAAGAGATTCAAGTCTCAGAAAACTGTGTCGGCAAAATTGCAATATATAAAAGCTGATCCATCTAATTGTAAGCCCATGTGTTCTTTGTTCAACACCCATTTAATGTGTGAGGCCAAGTAACTAATGTTCAACACAAGTCTCATATGTCATTCATGCATAACTTCCTTGAGCCCAATTAATAATATCACCAGCCCATTATATATTATTAATATAACCGAAATAACATTTATGATTAAATTGAGCCCGCACTCTCACGTCACCTAACTCATTTAATCTTTAACATTATTTTTTTGATCCAGAAGTTTACCCAATATAATAAAATATATGTTGATAACACTAATTTTAACAATATAATAAAATATATGTTGATAACACTAATTTTACCAACATTTTATGGCTTAGAAATTCATTGTCTTCGATATGGAAAAAGGCTAGACACAATACTTTGATTGTCGATGTTTTGGTCCTATCCTTTCATTGGATTTTGCTTAGGAATTAATAGAGAGACTTTTAAGTTGATCAAATTTGGTTTGTAACTGTCATCCTTTGGTTCTAGCAGTTTCAAAATTTTAAACCATAATCAACAGTTTGGTTTACAGTTATAGTGAAAGTTGAGAGTATTAACCGAACCAAACCGGAAAATTAGACTATATTTATTATTATTTTTAAACATTATATATTACGTATATATTTTCTTGTAATATATATGAGTGCATGCTATAAATATAAGTGATAGGTAGTGTTGCAAACTGGATATTCAATGAATTTTTCATGTGCCGCTTAACGGATGCTCGTTTATGTTTGTATATTTAATAAATGAACGAATATGAACAAGAAATTTTTATCGATTAAATAAATGTACGAAATTAATTATAGGATTCATCTGTTCAATTATTCGGTAATATGCTCGTTTATATTCATTTATTTACTTTTATTCATGTTACTTTGTTTATGTTAGTTTAGTTCATGTTTATTTATATAATTATAATATCAAATACTTAACTTTTTATTTATAAAAGGTGATCAATTATTTTTAAGTATACATTCATTTGTGTTTGTATGCTTTAGTTATGTGTTTGTGATTTGTTCGGTTATATATTCGTGAACCATTACAATCCTTAATGAATGAACACGAATAAAAATTTCATCTGGTTATGTATTCATAAACCATTTCTAATCAATTTAAAATCTAAGCGATCGAACATGAACATAGCTTTATTTGATATCTTTGGTTCGTTTATAGCCCTAGCGATATGTTCATCTGTATAAGTTACTTTACAATTTAGGTTTTACTTTAAACAGACTTGTATACATGTCTATTAAGTTCAAACCATGAAAGCAAATTAGAGCCAAACCATTTCTAATAGTTCGGTTTGATTAGGCTTCTAATTTTATAGTTTGGTTTTGGTTTACGATAATCATAAATCCTTGGTAATGGTTTGTTCTAAAAATATCAAAATCGGATAAAAAACACCACTATTACTTGTAACATTGTTTCGGTATCGTTTTTTCTAGTCTCTACTATCTTGATAGTGTGTTTTCATAAAACTTATGATGTTCAAAGGAAACAATAAAATGCTATATATTTTTGGTTAAATAAGGGTGATTAAAATCAATCTTGAATGGTGAAAGAATCAACATGATTTTGAGTGTTTGATTGGGTGGAAGAGGACCACGAAGCTTCTTTTATTTGCATTAGGCATGTGAATCTTTTTAAATGAATGTGATTAGTTGTTAGTGATCCCATAAATAAGTCTATTAAAGAAACCCAAAGCCAACACACATTGGGACATGCATGTGCCTCTAACCACCATCACATACTAATCAATTTCCCCTCTCTCCAACAAAGTCAAAACTTTTGATTACCAATATCAATTATATATATTGTTTTGCAAACAAATTTTAATAAAATACAATAAATCTACAACTCCTTTTGTTTTACAATGTTTTTAGGAACATGGACCAATAAAGTTCATTGTTAAATTATGACATTGCAACTTGCATTTTTATAGTTATTTGATAATAATTATAGAGTTTATTTATATCACATGTTAATTAAACTAAGCACTAATAAGTGTAGTAACTAAAGGATTTAATCTTTAAATTTATTCTCTCTTTCTTTCTGCAAAAGAAGTTATTAGAATCACGACATACATGGGCACAAATAAATGGTGCCTAATCTCATAACTATTTTTGTAGGAAAAGCATAACATAAAATGTATAAATTTTGTTATTATGGCGGTACAGCTTATTATGTATAGATTTATATCAATGGTGAAGATGAAGTCAGTGAAAGATAGTTTTTTTAGTAATGTGAATGATATAGTTATAATTAATACTGTTTTTTAATTAGAAAGAAAAAAATAATTGTTTTTAACGATGTTAGTATATATTTTTCTAATTATTGTTACAATTCTCTTAAATTCTATTTATATGTACATACTTTAGATTGAAAAAATACTTATAAAGTTAAAGGCAACATTGATCATATATTTATTTCCCAAAATTATTTTAACTTTTATGAAATAAAAATAAAATGCAAATGGTCATGAATGAGTTGCCCCATAAACATGCACATGCCTTTGTTTCCTCCGGCCCTATACAACTTGGGGCATGGCTATTTATAAATATAAAGCCACGCGTCGTTAATAATTATAACTAATTAAATATTCATTTTTATTTAAAAATATTGTTTAATAAAAAAATTAATAATGCACATAAATGAAACTAGCTAGATCTACCTATATAAATAACGTTCAAGAAATGCAATATGCATGAATGGGTTATAATTAAATTGAACTACAAATTTATGACAACCACCATAAATTAAAAAAACATTGATCACAATTTATGACAACATGAACAACAATTTATGAAAACATAAACAACAATTTAAACACTCCAGATATGTGTTTTGTGAGGCAACTCAGTACCAGATTCATTGTCTTTTGTCCATTACAAATGTCCCAAATTACCTTTTCACAAAGTCTATATACTATCAAACTTAAGTTTTTTACTTAGAATAAACAAAAAAAACCAAAACAAAAACAAATCCAAACACATTCAAACATTAACAGCTTGATCCATCCATGTTTATGATGATACTGAAGTTGCCATGAACTTGATCAATATTAGGGTTTGCTTTCGATACGAGTTTAGCACCTGTTCTTGCATTTCTCCATCGCCCGCGGTGCTGTAAACAAAGATTAGGGTACAAATCGAAGTTAAAGCATGTTTCCAAGATTTGGGTTTACTACTAAATGGCGTAAATATAAATCCATTGGTTTCGTGAATAACAGATGGTTGAATTACTATTGTAACACTGTCGTAAGTAAACTAAAACTGACAGGTGGTAATGATAAATATGGTATAAACAAATGGTTTTGTAAGTAGTTGCTTACCGAGTCCTATAGCATCTGATCCCTTCATGATTCGAAGTCGCTTGCAAGAATCAACAAACATTCTGGATAAACAAAATGAGATGGAATTAATGAGAATCGATGCAACGTTTAATAATTGAATTTATAAATTTCGATTAGGCGATCAAGATCAAACTTACTCCCATGGAACGTCGCCCACAAGCATCCAGTCACCATCTTTATCTTCATAGCTTGGAACATACTCAGAACTGTTCAGAAGATCCATCAGTTTGCTCTCATTCATGAAATCTATCATCCCTTGGGATCCATAATCTCCTGCAACGTTAATAACAACAATGTTATAGAAATATTACATGGTAATTGTCCCATACTCATAAGTTATCTAAATAATAACTTTTAATTGTCCCATAATCGAAACCAATAAAATAATAATATCCAAATTTTATGAATTGAAGCCCATATTTGTATGAAATAAATGCATCATGTGAAATACTATGAATCCATGATGTAAGATACATTTGCTAAAGATTTTTATATGTTATCAACCCAGATATGTTTTCTAAATTCCAAGTTAAAAGCTGTGTTTTTTTGTAGCTTTCTGTCAGATTTGTAATGTTTTCTTCTCATATTCTATATATATTATGAAATTATCTTTGAATCTTGTCTTTTTTTACTAGTGTTATCTTCCCAAGAAATCTTACCAATATGAGTATGATTTACAAGAAAATAATACTAGAAAACTAGATATTTACTACTTATTATACATGTTTGCGTTATTAAGTTTGAAATTCTATAAACTGTTAAGCCAATTTCAATTACTTAATTATAAACATACAAATTTGATCATTCATTAATGAATGAACTAATTAACTTAAGATCAACTTACCCATGGTGAAGGAACTAAACATCTTGGCCAAAGCATCAGACAGTTCTTGATAACTCTTATACAGTTTGAGGTCCACCTTGCGAAGATAGGGGGCTCCATCCATGGAAACCTTCACAAACGCCGCCCCGCTGCCGCCACCGGTGGTGGCCGCCACCACCTTCTCAGCCTCCTCATTGCTGCTCTTCTGAGCCATCACGTTCTTCCGGTAGTTTCGCACCGGTGGCCATCCTACCACCTGTGCCCTATCATCCACCAAATCATAATAAAAAACAGTATGAATATGTTAGAGTTCATGTAGTAATCAGTTTAATAATATTTGTATAATTGCATGTATGAATGTATATTAAAAAAAAAAACACAAGGGTGTTCACCAAAAGGTTTAATATGCCGATAATACTGGGAATAGATCAAATGAAAACTTCTTACTTTTGTTATAAAACTCTAAAAACTCTTTTTTATACACTTTTGCATAGGTTTAATTATGTGTAAAAAAGAGAATTATTTTACCTTTTATAAACATCTGTAAAAACAGAGTTTTTATACTTTTCACAAAATTAAAAAAATATATATCATTTATCTTTTATAAGAACGTAACTCTTTTACGCATTTGTAAAAATGGTTTTCAAACTTCTCACAAAAATAGGAGTTCTCAAAATAACGCTTCATAGTACTGATATGCATGTAAATACGAACATGTATATCGACACACACACAAATACTTACACAAATACATGTATGTATAATGTTTAAATCAAACAAAGCAGCTTACTTTGCTGGTGGTTTGATCAAATCTTTGTTACTCTTAACAGAACTCTGCAATTTCTTGTCATGCAGATCAGATGAAGAAGATGACTGATCATTTGCTTGAAGATTAAGCATAAGATCAACAGTCTGTGAGTACCCACGTTTTCCGGTGACCTTCAAAGTCTCCGGCTCACCGCCTCCTCCGCCCGGCAAACCGAGGCATAACTCAGTTTCCTTAAGGTGCATCATGGTTAATTTTCTTCCAAATTAGCAATCAAAACCTTCTTTTTGCACTAATTCTTGAGTATACTTTGATCAAGTCTTATGATATGTGAGAGAGAGTAGGAGTAAGAGAGAGAAGTGGCCTGAAAAGAGGTTCATGTGCATATATAACAAAGTGTTGCATCTTTTGTATTGTGAACTGACGGATCATATGCAAACACGTGGTGGTATTTGTTGTGTAAATCTTCTAGGATCAAGGGATTATTATTATAATGCATAAAATAATACAAGTGTCACAAAATAATAATGACTTGTTTTAGTACCTTTATCTTTCTTCTAAAAACAATATTTAGGTATCATTATTTCATATTCAAATGATTGAAGTTTAGTTAAAATAACCTAAAGTTGTTAATTAAAAAGTTGTGTGGAGTGAGAATAAATAAATAATCAATATTACAGTTTTGGACCAAAGATGGTCTTTCTCACATTGGACATGATCCGTAGATCTTTCAATACAATAAATCATAACATGTGTAGAATGTCTTAAAAGAATTGTAATACTTTCTAGAAAGAGAAAATTATAAATTGATTTATGTGATTTGATCATATTATACGTTTGATTTTCAGATTTTAAATTTTGTAAGGTAATTAGTTCAACGTTGCACAGTTGATCTCTAATGTGAAATTCCTTCAATTTTATGCATTTTATAAAAGTTTGGACTAACTTGTAGATTTAACTTGGGACCAAATGTACAACTCCCACGAAAGTTTAGACTAATTTTTTAATTTTTTAAAAACGTATTGTGAACCAAACTTGCTGTATGTATACAAAAGTTTAGACTAACTTTGTAATTTTTAAAATTTGAGAATCAAACGTGTAATCTGGTCAGACCACATGAATCATTTATATAATTTTCTCTTTTTTAGAAAATTTTAACCCCAAAAACTTAAAAGCGGGGTTTGCGAGTGGACCACCATTCGGGGCCAAAACTTTCAAGGGCCCAATTTTTTCATATAAATATCCGGTGTCGATCAACATATTTAAAATTTAAAAAAATTTATAAATTTGTTAGTAAGTATATGATCCAGAAGACCCAATAAATCTTATCTTATCTTATCTTATCTTATCTTATCTTATCTTATCTTACTACTCTGATAAAAAGGTAAGTAAGGGTGTCATCACCACATTCATTCTCAACAAAATTTTCCTGTTTCTCTCTCATATTAATAACTACATTAATTACTAATAATTTTATTTATTTGTTTCTTAAAATAAAAAAAGTTTTTTAATAAATCAAATAAGAAATCTTTTTATTAATGCTATTTCAAAGAAACAAATTTTGGTAAAAATATTTTTTAAAACATCAAACTTTTTAAATATGAAATATTTTAAATTGATATTTTTAAAAAGAAAATTTTATATATAAAAATAATTAAAATTGAGAGTTATAGTAAGAAAATTTTTGAAAATGATATTAAAAAAAAAAAATGGTTTGTTTTGAAACAAAAATATTTAATTTAGTTTTTGGAAAAACAAAAAAAAAAGTTTAAAAAAGTTAATACCATTGTTTATCACTTATATTCCTTACTCATATGTAATTTCAATTGTATATTATCTTAAAATATTATTTTATAATTATAATTTTTATTTAATTAAATACTTTATTTATTCAACCCGTGTATTCCGTGTAATACACGAGTTTACTAAAGCTAGTTAATAAATATTTTAAAACACAATAACATATTCTAGAGGCCGGTACTAGATTAACCTGGTTAACTTTAAAATATAAAAGCTCCTATTTTATTTAAGGTTAAACCAAATGATTTTAACTAGTCAATTGTCTATTATATTGACTCCCCTACATCCCCATGGATTTGCACCTAGTAATTTAGCACCCTTCCCTGTGTTTGTCCATAACTATCACCCTGTCTTAGTACCTTGTCATGCATGTATGTTTTATTGTTTTGTTTCTGGTTTACTTTTCATTGTTTTTATTTTTGTTTTCAATTTTACTGTTTCAGTTTCATGAATTTTAGGCTAGGATTTATGAGCTTTGAGCAACATTTTGGAGTAGTTGGTTTTAATATTCGATTGTTTAGATAGGAATTAAATGCTTAATTAATTTTATAGTTATTGTTATATGTTTAATTGTTTATAATTGCTTGAAATTTATCTGAATAGTTTATTTTATATGATTTTAAAAAATTATGTCTCTCAAATAATTATTCGGTAATCAACGAGTTTGCCTTCAAGAATGTTAAGAGAAATAGAGAATCTACTAGTTTATTTAACTATACAAAATAGTTATAATAATAACTTTATTTTGTTTTTTTATAACTATTACCATAGTACATGATTCATCATTTCATAATAAAAAAAAGTAGGTAAATGAATCATCCGGATAAATCTTACATACTTCCTTATCACCCATTTCTCCAGGCTTCTTTTAATTAACATACATGCATCACATGTTGTCACCAAACTTGTTAAGACCGAGACACACGATCCATGTTTTAGTTATGTGGAGATAAAATACATTACTAGAATAATAAGTATCACCTATGACGTTTTACTAATGGGCATTATTCGTCGATAACATACTAGTGGATTTCCATGAAATGTATCAAAATTCAAATGTTCAAATATTACTTTTAGATTTTTTTAGGGTTCATCGGTGAATACTGACATGTTTGTAATTAGTTGCTAAAAGTTAGATGTGAATATTTTCAATATTAATGTTTTCTAGAATAAAATATTCTTGCTACATTGTATTGGAACTTGATCTGACGGACAATACATCGATACCTAAAACACACACACACACACACACACACACACACACACACACATATATATATATATATATATATATAGGTCTCATGATATGAATTTTTTTTTTAATATTAGTAAATACTTCACATACCATAATTTTAGTTGCGATTGATGTTCTAAAAAGTTAAATACAACAAATATGATGTTGCATTCATCATTTGAGTAGCGAATATGGTGTTCTCAAGTAATTTGTGTATTAATTAAGTTGGTCATTCTTGGTGACACATAAACTTTATTTTAGGATTTATAGGCAAGGAGGCGTACGATTTTTACACATTTTTGAAATGTTTATCGTTGGATCAACCTCAAGATAGATGTATTTACTCCTAATGTTAGTTATGAACAATAACAGGCTGAGCGGTTTTCATGCTAGAATTTTACCCTTAAATACACCATTAAGTTTTTAATTACTGTATTTGCAAAAAAAAAAAAAAAAAAAAAAAAGTAAAATAGCACAAGTATTTGATATTATGTGAAGTTCATTGATGTTGTTCTGCAAGGATGTAACAACTATAAGTGTATCAAATTTATCTGTAGCATCTAGAAATATAATGTAGCTTTTGTACGTGTTACTTTAATTCATAAGGTGTTGATTTGTGTATATATGACTTGAAAATATAACGTAGTTCATAGAAGGAGCATATCAAGCTCCATTAACGCCCAATAACAAAGCATTAATCAGATACACATATATTTAACATTTGAAATGTTCTGTTATAAACTTACGTGAGTTTGTGTAATATAAAACAAAACAATAACACATGTCAAGGTCCATTAAGGCTCAATAGTGTAGCATTAATATATACAAACATCTTTAACATCAACTGTCTTATTTTAACCTTATGCGGGTTTGTGTAACATAAGACAAAAGAATAACACATATTGTCAAGGCTCATTAGTGCCAAGTAGTGAAAAATTAATAAAATACAAATGTGTTTAATATCCACATGACATGTTATAAACTTTCGAGTTTGTGTAAGTGTGTAACACCATCACATTACAATGTGCGCAGCTTGTCAAGCACCATTAAGGCTTAATAGTGAAGCATTAGTAATACACGCATGCTTAATTACTTGTTATAGACTTATCTGTGTTTGTGTAACAAAGCAACAAGCATTCCAAAAACTAATCAATGGATTTCAATTACAACGAATTACAATATAACTAAAGAAAACAATAACATTTACTGATAGAAGCTAAAAAGTATTATAAAAAAACAGGCAAGGGTCGAGGGGCTTATAATTGAGTTCTATCTAATAAATAAACTATCTGACTATTACTCATTATATTTTGATCCACAAATAGAGATAAGACATAATTCATACTAGAAATTTTGCTCCAAAAATTCCAACTAGTTCGAGGTACTATCTCGTATATTATTTGGTAAAGATGGGTAGGTACTGAATTTATAAAACCATGGTTTTGTAAAGTGGGTAATTAATGTAAATGTCTGATTTACGGTTGTTATATTATTGAAATTTCTAGAAACAAATGTTTTTTCTTTTGCGGATGTAACGGTCAGTGAGTGTCATTTGTTTTGCAGTGATAAATATGTTAAAACGGGATCAGATCCGAAGCCAATGTCCTACTCCTATGTCCAAGTTTGCACTTCAATTCCCTTTAAGTGAAGGTAAGGTTTCACTCTAGCATCAAATTAGATGTTTTTCTTTTCTTGTCATGTATGAAAGTTATTATTTATTTTTTTGAATGACAACTATTATTAAAGAAATGTTAATTAGCCAGAAGCTAAGACCACGTAGAAAACAACATAATTACATAGGAAATTTACTAAAAGAAAAATTACATCACTTTTGTCATGATTTATCTTTAATTTGCCCTCTTGGTTAGTTAGGGTGTTCAAAATTGGATATCTTAATTTTGGATATAAGAAAATTCGGATAATGAATTTCACTATCCGAATCTGAAATTTTGGATATTTGAATTTTGGATATCCGAAATTTTGGATTCGGATTCGGACATCCGGAAGGATATCCGAATTCTAAAAAAACATGTATTTTTTAATAAAATTTATAAAAATATAATAGTTTATATTAAAAAAAGTTTTTAGATATCTGAAGCTTTATAAAAATATCAAAATACCAAAAAATATCCGAAATTTCTAATTAATATTTAATAATTAAAAATATTTTGGATAATTTCGATATCCGAATATTCGAAAATCGTCAAAAACACTATCCGAATCCGAACCTAAAATTTCGAATATTCAAAAAATCAAATATTCCAGATTCAGATTTTTGGATATTTTAGATTAAGTTTTGGATACATAAATTTTTTAACACCCCATGTTGGTAATTATTGATAGATGAAGAACTAGCTAGCTTATAACTTTCCTGAACGTGAGAAGCATCCATAGTGATGTTATCAAGATTCGATTAATACTGTTGGTTTTAGTTATGTGTCATGGTTATAGTTAACAAGATTTTGATTTTGAAGGTTCTTGAGTAGGATATTGTTGTTCATAGAGAGCCATAATAATGTACACAAAAACGAGACTCACAATGTAAGAAATTATTACAAAAATAAGAGTAAATCACACAGACAATCCTTGGAGTATGTATGTATTGCAAGTTTAGTCTCTACTTTCAATAAATCACAGATGCGAGACTAAACTTTGCCTAGTATGCACATCAGCAGTCTCTGATGCTAACTGAATTTAAGTTTATCTGTTAAGTCAATGTAAAATTATCAATATATCCTTAAATTTAAAAAATAATAATTTCTAAATAAAATCTAACTACCCCTCCCAAACCCCACCCCCTCCCTCCATCTTCTTTTACGATTTTCATCTTTATTTTCATCTTCATCTTTATGACCACCACCTCTTTACCATCATGTGAGAAATCAAGCACCACTAGTCCACCACCACTCCATAATCACCACCACCACACTCCATCTAAGTCTCTCTTTTTCTCTCTCTCTCTCTCTCTCTCTCTCTCTCTCTTAAGACCACTGGTCATAACATTGTCATCGTGTACAATGGAAGTCTGATTGCTTTATGGTGGGTCAAGGGTTAAGCAGCGAAGATGGTGGTGGGTTGAGGGTGTCGGCGGTGATGGTGGTGGTGGGTTGAGGGTGTCGGTAGTGACGGTGGTGGTGGGTTGAATGTAGAGTCGGTGGTGGTGGTAGTTTGAGAGTAGAGACAACGATGTTGATGGTGGGTTGAGGGTGCAGACGACGACGATGGTGGTGGGTTGAGGGTAGAGGCGGTGTTAGTGGTTGGTTGGGGGTAGAGGTAGCGGCGGTGTGATGGGTCGAGAGTGCTACCGCGACATTGGTGGTGGGTTGAGGGTGCAGGCGGCGACGGTGGGTTGAGGGTAGAGGCAACGGTGGTAGTGGGTTGAGAGTATAGGCGGCGGAGGTGGGTCTTGAATGTGGAGAAAAAGATAAAAGAAGGGTATTTTGGTCTTTTTAAAAAAACTAATAGAGAAACTTAAATTTTGTTAGTGTCAGAGACCGCTATCGTGCACTCTTTGCATAGTTCAAGCCCGTATATGTAATTTATTGAAGGTGAAGACTAAAGTTGCAATACGTACATACTCCGGGGACGGTTCGTGTAATTTACTCCAAAATAATAAATGCTTATACCTTCTATCTGAAAATACTAGTTCTATACAAATAAACCCTAGAATGCATATAATTCAACCAAATGAAACAGTGAGTTGAGATACATCATGTTTTTCTTAGTTGATATAACTTTGGTTTTAATTAACTTTTGTTTAGTTTAAAGAGTTAAAGGATTTAGACATTTAGTCCTAACCTTTTTTAAAAATATATGAACTAGTCCTGATAATTAAAAAAATAAAAATTACGTTCCAAATACAAGTTTAATGAACGATGTATAATATTCTTAAAACATGATTGAGGTCTAGTTTTTAATTTTTTTAAAACTTATAGGATTAAGTCCCATATATATATTTAAGAAAGGTTTGGGACCTTAAAAAGGTTGGCACTCTATCCCTTATTTTGGCAATATTAATCATTACTGAATTTAATAAGTCTAACCATAGACTATTTTAAT
Source organism: Flaveria robusta (assembly GCA_025506415.1). Taxonomy (NCBI): domain Eukaryota; kingdom Viridiplantae; phylum Streptophyta; class Magnoliopsida; order Asterales; family Asteraceae; genus Flaveria; species Flaveria robusta. The sequence continues at coordinate 1,750,010 of CM046465.1, forward strand.
ATATTGGGCCTTTTAATAAAATTTTCAAATATTTAATTGAGAGAAAAATAAAGACATTTATTAAGTTAAGAAGGAAATCATGATTTTGTTATTTGAGGTTTACTGTACTTTACATTTGTTTATGATAAAGGTATAAGAAGCAATAGTTGGAAGTTGAAACAAACCACTAAATTTGGAAAAATGATGACATATTTAATAATAAAAGAAGCTGTAGTAGCTTTTATGGGAAAAATTTATTATGGATGGCATGATTAGGGGATGTAGCCAAACGGCAGTTGTGGTCCTTTGAGTTTAAAGTCCTGTATGATCAATTAAACAACAAGCTCCCATACATGAAAAGCTTTCCACTTTTCACTTAATGTAGCAATATGGTTTACAAAATGTGTTATAAATAATATTATGGACTAATTAAAATATACAAAAAAGAAGGTTATAACTTACGCAAATGCTAACATGAAGACTATAAGAATACATGCTCTTAGATTTATTATGCGTTTAGATGAATTTTAGAAGAACATATAAATTTAAATACAATTTATATATAGAATCATTTAAGATCTTATTATTTTCTTCAAAACTACTATAACTAATATCAATTGTTCATATTTTTAAATATTATACTTGTAAACAGAGTTATATATATTTATATACATTTAAAACCTTCAAAATAACATATTAAATAATCAAGATAATATTTTCATATATTTTAATTTTTTTTATTAGTTTACCTATACATGTGTAGATATGATAACTCTCATATGACTTACATATGTTAGATTATATATAATTTTTTAAATGATCCTAACCCTATACACACACAAAATATCTTTCTACTATAATAAAAGAGTAACTTGGGGTGACACATGACACCACCACATTCATTCTTACCAAAATTTTTTGCTTCTTTATCCTATTAAATAATTACCTTAATTACCAATAATCTTATTTAACTTTTTTTAGAATAAAAATAGTGTTTTAATAAATTTTAAAAAAGATCTTCTTATTAATGTTATTTAAAAAAATGATTTTATAATATAAGAAATTTTAAATAAAATCAAATTTTTTTAAAATTGGTGTTTTTAAAAAGTAATTTTTTTATAAACAAAAAATAATTAAAATTGAAAATTATAATAAGATAATTTTAAAAAATAATATTTTTAAATATAGTTTGTTTGAAAAAAAAGTTTTAAAACAAAAGTTTAAAAAGTTGATATAATTGTTTTATTACATATTGTTTTTACTCATATGTAATTTCAATCATAACTTATTGTAGAATATCATTTTATACTTAATAAATGTTTATTATATTTAATATTTTTTGTTCAACACGTGTAATACACGGGTTTACTAAAGCTAGTTATAATATATTATGGTTGATGAGTTTGTGTTTTTACATTAACCCTCCGAGAGTGTAAGGTGATAAAATTGTTTTTTTTAATGAATTTAACTATCTTAATTATGTTTTACACACATGTCAATTATGTGATTATAATACTTCTCCCATAATTTTTAAATAGCTATAACTTTTTATACTTAATATTTTTTTTTAACAAAACTACATCATTAAAAATGACCATCAATTCTCTTTAATTTGAGTATCGTAATGCTATAATATATTTATTAAATATAAAAACTTACATGTGTTCCCTGTTGCATCATGTGAGCACCACCCCATGTATGTGTGGTGTGTACATACATACATATATATATATGTATACATATATAGGGGAGAGTTCATAAAAAAATCTATAGTTATATGAAAACTAGAGAAAACCAATGAAAACGATAATGTAATTTATAGATTTTTAATCACCGTCCTCTATACATGTGTATGTGTGTATATAGATAGAGGTAGGGATCAAATAAAAATCATAACATAGTTTTACATATACATCACTCAGACGTTATGCATATGTAAGAATTTTTCTTTCAACATAGTGTTACGTATATGTAACATTTTTCATTCCTGTATTTATGATCAACATGTATGCAATAGATAGTTAGGTACCCTTTTAATATTTAAAATAGCAAAAAAATATAAATTATATTAATAATTTTTGTGGTTTTCTTTGGTTTTCATATAATTATTGGTTTTCTGAGTAACTATTCCATATATATATATGTATATATATATGTGCATATATATATATATATATGGTGCGGTACAAATGAAAACTAATAAACTAAATTCACCAATCATAAGATGACATGTGTTATGTTTTATTAGAAATAAATCTAAGGTTGAGGTCATTTTCGTCATTTTCCCTCCTTTTCTCATGTACTTTTTTAATATTAAATTAGCACACTAACCTATTTTTCATGATTTGATGCTCTCTTTTAAATTAACTCATTACATTTTTTTGTATTTTTATATGTCGTAAATTCAAACTAACGATTTCATGTTCATTTTTAAAATTTTTCTCTTTAAAACATCAATTGTAAACACACACACACACATAACCTAGTTATCTAAATGAACAACCTAATAATATAAAGAATAACATAATGGCTACACAAGTGAGCATATCTAGTTACACATGTGTAAATGTAATTTTATCTTTTAAACAACTAAAAATATATAAAGTTTAGGGTTTCAATCATGAACCCTAACAACAAATTGTTACATCTTTAGAAACCCATTACCAAAATACAGTGAATCACAAACCCTGACAACGAAGATTATGACTTTTTAGAAACAGTGATTAATCATTACAAATCAAAACAGAATCACAACCACTCACAAACCCTGACAACGAAGATTATGACTTATTTTTATTCATATAATTACACTAAAAATTATTAGTTTCTCTTTTCTTTTAATTAAATAATAGTTTTATACCTTTATCATTACCTTTTCTCTCTTATTCAATCACAACCACTCAAAATTATTTCAAATAATATTAGAATTTCTCTTTAATCCACTCAAAATCAATTCAAATAATATAAAAATTTCACTTACAAACTTTTAAGGAACAAAATATGAATGCTCTTACCTAGTCAACCTATTTTGACAAAACACCTAAATTTAGATAATTAATTACCTAGACAAATGAGCATTGTCCCAATAGTGAACTTTACTATTTACATCAAAGGGTAAAGGTTAGACATGCACTAAAGAAAAAAAAGGAGTTGGATAACTGAAAGTAGCATTAAGAGTGCCTTAGGCACCTCTGCTAACCCATGACACATTCTAATCATTCCATTCAAACTCTTGGCTTTTTTTCTATATTATCACCCTCAACAAATAGCTAAGTTATTATCACGTCAAAAACTGATCGTATAAGGCTCGCTCCTGCAGCGAGATTAATGATTTTTTCATCTTAGCATGACCGTTCGAGCCATCAAGACTAAGGGACATCCAACCTCTCACCCTAACCCTAATTTTTCATATCAACAATATACATCTTACAACTTAATTTAGTGGTCCATGGCTTTAGTTGTCCATAATCATAACCTAATCCAGTAAATCTCATCATAGCAAAATGTAATGGGGTCTAGCTAGGGAAGATGAGATGTAGACAAACCGTACATTATTCACGAAGATAGAGATGCTACTTTCAGCAAGACCCACATCTCTAACACACACAATAGGACCAAACCTTGAGAAAAGAACACAATGCTTAGCAAGACAATTAACATATCGTAGACCACCAGAAGTACACAATAAGCCCATGGTTTTAGTTCTGGGAGGTCCCAATAACTTTCAATATTTGCTTTAACAATTATATCAACAACAATTTAAGAGACATGTCAAATTACAAGAAAATCATTATTTTATATACTATTTTAATTAAGAATTTTGAATGATGGTATCTTGCTATTAATTTTAGTGATGCCTTTCGAGTTTCGTCAATTAGTATTCCATTGCTATTATGTCATTATAAATGGTCAAATTTTTAAAAAACTATAAGAACATACTTTAATGACATATTTCCTACATATTATGAACTGACTAATATGGAAAGGACAAATTAGTGATGGAACTTTTACATAAAGAACAATACAAAGAATTTCTTACAATATCTATCAGTAGCCCGTTGCTAACGTGCTAAACTTTTAAAAGTTAAGGATTAAGTTTTAGCACTGAATTACAAACGAATTTTCCAAAGGAAGCTAACAAAAGTTATGTTGCTTCTCTGTTAGTAATCCTAGGTAGTTAGTCTTTACACTATATTGGTAACACCCCTTCAATAGTTATATGATAATTAATTAACACATGTGTAATGGTAAAACAATATAGTTAGAAATAGTAAATTAACATAATTTCCGCGCAAAGTACGTAATACTTTTTAAAATACATATTTATCAATAAAAATATGTAGCGATACTATAAAATAAAATAAAAACTGATTTTATGGTATAATTTTTATAAAATATATTAATATATATAAATTTATTTGAATTATAAAAAGATAAGAAAACTTAAAAAATGTCTAAAATTATGGGTTTCCTCCTTTTTGCTCAAACTAGTCGTATAAACATCCTATCAATCTTGACCATCAGAACTCTTTTGATCAAAAGCCTACAATGTTTCCCATATATATTTTTCAGGGAGAATAGAATTTTTATTTCATCCTCCCTATATAGAATCTATACATGCATATACATGTCGGTTCAGTACAAAGTGATTTTTGCCTAAACACTTTAGGAAGCAATGTGAATTTGCACATGTACATTATTAATTGGTTCTACAGGTGAGGGGTATTTGCATTTATTTACGAACGTAAACAGATCAGATTTATATATATATATATATATATATATATATATATATATATATATTGTGTTGGTTTATAATTTATAACGATGTTGTTATACAATACAACTATGTTGGTTTACCATATGCGGCTATAATAATATAATTACACATCCATAATGTTAAAAGAACATAATTATAATGAACAGACATACGTATAATGATAAAACTGTTTGGTTTTAGCACAATAGATCATATTTTTTCTAAAATTGACCAATTTTTAATACTTATATTACATGAATATTATACTCATGTTACAGAGAACAAAAACCTCAATTTCATGAAATATTTTTTTATAAAAATAATAAATTATACATAAAATTAATAGGACTATTACTTAGTGAAAATAAATCAACACACGGGGAAATTTCATTTTTGTACTCTCCCAACGATTAATTAACTTGACAATCAATCTTAACACTTACATTAAATTAATTTGATGAAAACCTAAATCATTTCTCACATTTTTTTTTGGTAAGATAGACTTTGTATTTGATTCTTCTTTCATAAAGATATATGTATCTACACATATATAACAAAATAAAACAATTATATCCCATAAGAATCCTAAAAATATAACATGTCATGTGAAGGGGCCTTCTTCAGTTCCCTGACAGTCTGTGCAATCAAAGAAGAAGAGGTTGGTTAGGAACATATCACTGTATATGCATATAGAGAATGTATGACATATAAAACTTTTTTTAATTCATTCAATGAAATAATATCGATCAAACAAACATTTTTATTATTAAGATTAAAAGAATATATATAATCCAGATACAGAAACCCACGCATGATAAATTTTCTATTTATTAAGTTAATTTGTACATAAATGTTTTAACGAACTAACTATTCTGATCCTATACACATAACAAATTGTAGCTTTATGGGATGGTGGCAGGGTAATTCATGAGTGTTTTTAATTCACACCTTAGGTTTATAAGCATGTCTAATAACTTCAATTCAAGTATTATATACGTTCATAATTTCAATTCAAGTATTATGTACATTCAGAGCGTTTAATTTGGTTGTTGATGAGAAAAAAAACTTTACACTTAAAAACATTTGGTGATGTGTGAAAAGTCTCCACCACATCAACTAGAAACAAAGGCTAATCTCCTGATGAGAGAACAGAAAAGTTATTAGTTAATATACGAAGTCGAATATATATATGATTAATAGACTAGCTAATTGACTTTTCAACAACTATAGTTTGATGCAAAATAATTATTCTTACACGAGAAGAGAAACAAATATTATAATTTTCTCAAATTGTGATTGATATAGATTATTTGAGAATAAATGTGCATAAACTTCTAAATTTACTTTTTTAATCTATATCATTTCATAAAACCATCGATTTCTTTACCTAGCTAGAACATGTTTTATGTTTAATGTGATTATTCACAAAATCCATTCATGTATTCATATGTCACAACCTTAAGCCTCATGGCCAAATCCAACCCATGGATATATGAAACACAAACATGTAGCAATTGAATGGTATATGATTCAACCTGGACAAATATCATTAATTTCAGGACATGGTTGTTACTTATAGACAAGTCACATCCCCACAGATAAAGAAACATACCTAGCTAACCCTAGTTGTGGTTCCCAAGTCAACTTTCACACATTCCTATATATCTTCCTATATTTACCTCGTGGTTGAAAAACATTAGAGTTAAATTTCGTTTATTTCATGAGTTTCGATAAAAATAACTCTAATCCTATAAAAAAAATTAAAAACATAAATTTACTTTTAAAAGTTTTATCAATTATTTTAAATTCTGTCCAATTTATACCATCAAATGATAAAACAAACAAATTATGAAAAAATAATTTTTTTTTATGTTTTATAACTTTGAAAGGAAAAAATTTATTTTTGTCAAACATCTTAAAGAAAAATCAAACTAAACTCAAAATACTATGATATCCTCTAATTAATTAGATAATATTTGATTATTATTTTAGAGCAAGTTTAAATTTTTTATTTTTCTTTTAATTTACTCGTATGATGTAAACACTACTAGAAAAATAAAATAAAACAAGCCTGTTATAAATACTAACCGATCATCAATATCTTTCAAACATACAAATGGTGATAATTAGATCCTTCTTGTTAGTTAATTTGGTGGTAACAACTATATGTTCGAATCGATCCTTTCAAAGTTAAAATTTGCAATAATTGGTGTACTTGGACTCAAGAACATACACCAGCATCCTAAATATGTTCTTCAAATCCTCATCTATTCTTAATGCATGGAAACCTCAATCATGTGTATGTGTTGTTGTATACTTCTATATGTGTTCAAAAGACGTAGAGCACACTGGAACCTATGTTGTGTATGCATTTAGCGCTGACAATTTCCGATCTTTTTATAACACGATTAGACCTTTTTAATAAAAGTTATATTATTTATTTTTCTAAGTTTTTTAAAACAATTAAAATTAGAAGGCTAAACTCTATTATTTCTATTTCTTGGTTCACAAAACATTTTAAAAAAAATAACAAGCATGATATATAGTTAGTTAAACAAGTCATTTTCATGTTTGATATGTGTGCTACGCACGTCATCTATAACCTGTTAAACACGATAAGACCTGTTTTGCCAGCACTACGTACATTTCCTAGTTTTAATATATGCGGGAAGACGTGATTGATTAATGTTGGAATGAATGGCTTGAAAACGAGTTTATATAGTAATAACCACTAAGAAGTATTATTGGTAAATTACCTATGGCATCCCATCAGGAGACACACACACTTCCTAGTTTCATTATATATTCCATCGATGAGACTCATGTAATTAGTGATCCTTTGGTAGCCCATCAGGAGACACACACGCTTCCTCCTTGTGCTTCGAAGAAGTATCATCGTAAATTACCTATGGGAGCCATCTTCATCAACTGAACTCTAATGGAGTTTTTCGTCGGTGAAAGACATTATAATAAAGGCAAACATTAGGAATTTTTTACTCTAAATTTATTTGATTACACAATCTTGCCAATATATGTTTAAATATTATGTTAATGTACTTCTACTTAACAAATTCTAGTTACCAACCCATTTTGTGGTATAGGATTTAAGAAAAATCTGAATTTAATGGAAATACTCATAGGCCGAATTAGCCCTGGGATTAATAAATAAATGTATAGGCTTGGGTATGAGTACAGTATTTGATGATACCCGACTTGATTCTAAAATCATATATTAGTATACTTGAAAATTTCTAATTTTAGTTTTCCATTGAGCGTTGTGCATTATTGTTTCATTTTAGTAGCTTCACAATGTGAAAAATGATTTTTTTTTATATATATTAGTTGATATTATTCATATTTCGTATGTTATGAAGTATAATAAGCTTATCTTTTACATTTATATATAAATCATCATAAGTTTTTATACTTAAGATAGTCAGAATATTTATGGGATGTTGATATGTATATAATTAATCATATTTTAAAATTTTTTTATAGTCATTAAAAAAATTAAATTATAAAACATGAAAATGGTAAGGGAAAAATGTAATTGGGAATCACAAAGGATTATTTTAACAAACTAATATGTATACTTGATACCTTCAGGTATGTCTAATACCCAAGAGTATTTATCAGACAGATACGTTACGGGTATTGATCCGCGTACAGAACACGGTTTTATAGTCCGGTATGGGATTTGGGATTGTCAATACCCATCTTGTTGTTTTCCCATTGTATGGTTGGTTAATTAAAGGTTATGATGTTTTGAAATATTATTCGTTTCAGTAACTTTCATCTATTCAAAATCGAATAAGGATTGATGCTTTTAAAGGGTGATTCAGGAGACATCGTGAATGAGATGGCTCTTCTATTGAGCCCATAAAGAGCACCTACAATGCAATTGTTTGAGAATTTATAGACATCAATGTAAAGAAGAGATAGTTGTGGTAAAAGATAGAGGCAACAAGCATGGTGCATAGACGGAACACCAACGTCTGTGTGGTATGGATAGTCCATATAGGAGTCGGGGGTTTTGTGAAAGGAGAAAAGAGAAAGAATAATGTTTATGCAGAAGAGATGGAAAAGGGGGAAGTCCACAGGAATGTCCAAGCAACTATAGACGTGGAGGGGAGAGAGGGTCTCTAAGCCCCTCGACGAGTCATGCTGTGAAACAAGAGTTTAGCCTAAAATCTAAAAATACTTAATTTTTTTTAAAAATATCAATATAAAGTTATTATTGATAAATGATTTTATTAATGTTTAATATAAATTTCATAGTTCTAACTTCCGGGAAAAATCTGTTTTTTAGAATTCCAATTTTGTTTTGTTTCTTATATAAAGAACTTCAAATAGCTATGATATTTACTAAACAATTTTATTGTTTTAATTAGAGCAAAACCAATTATACATTTATACATCATGATGCAAATCATGGTTTATGACGCACATGGTGATGTTACTAATGGAAGTTAATAAATTCACTCTTGATTGTCAAGATGTTCTTCATTGAACAAAAACGTGAAGGACACAAAACATAGTGTCTCAACCCTACCTCAAGCACCACCTCTAACAACAAATCGATCTCAAGATTTTCAAACACCCATGGTTGTAGATTATGTAGGTGGTCTAATTTTCACTTGTATGCATCATATATAATATAATGGAGTTGTCTCCTAAGTGTTTAGCTTCCACCACCACTTGCATGAAAGAATCTTTTGTCCTAAAAGTCAAATGTTTTGATGTTTATAGAATTTCGCTCCAATGCATAACATGCTTACGTAAATTAAAAAGGTTTCTGTTGGTGTATACACAGTCACATATTATAACTTACACTAATGAATAAAAATACAAACATACAATATAAATTTTAATATAACTATTTATATGTTCAAATTTTACATTCTTTCAATTTTAATCAAGAACATCAAAAATATCAATATATTAACACAAATCAATCAATCATTTAACAAATATAAGATATATGTATCATGTATGTGGATGTCATGGTCAGATCATACAATAAACATGTCGCTTATTATGTAGAAAAATCAATATTGTAATTCAGAGAACCTAAGAGTAGAAGAACCATGGTTGATGAGACGGTTCAACCATGGATCGACAAGCCAAGAGTTGAATGAGTTTGTAATTAAGAGCCAAGTAAATTCAAGAACCAAGATCCATAAGACGGTCTCGTCATAATAGACACGGGCAAATTAATCAAATTAATATTCCCGCACATGACACATTAATTAAACATGTAATCCGAACACAAATTGTTTATTAATTAAGCAGGTTAAACATGATAGCTCAAAACATGTTTATTTTCATGTTAGGATTATGTTGAATAAATCTCTAGCTAGTTAGTATTAGATGTGCTTGTACAAAGCATAAAAATATTCATATATTATGAAAATTAGATTACATTGTCAAGCCTTCCTATCCACATCTTTCTCAATTCTCATGCATATTGTGTCCAAAACACCCCCCAATAACTCAATAAGATGTAAACAAGTCTCTCTTTATCTTAAGGCCGGGCTTGGTTGTGTCAAAATCGATATAAACATACAAAGGGTCTGCTTTCCAGTATTGATTACTTCTAACCTTTTATTGATTTATTATTACTTTCCTTTTGTAACGACAAACTTGATATGCATACATCAAGCAGAACCAAAATATATGCAAATCAGATGTCAAAATTTACAAATATTATGATCGTACGATATAATTTTATAAATAAACACGCTTATAATAAAAATTTATTTTCTTAACAATGTTATTTACTTGTAAATTATTCGACGAAAAAGTTATTCAAATCAAAACAAGAGAAAGCTATTCACTTCACAAGGTTATTAATTTTATAAAGACACTTCAATATACAATTTTTTTTTTTTTTTTTTTTTTTTTTTTTTTTTTTTTTTTTAAAAAGTGCACAAAGTGGGTGTGGAATTCTTACGTAAAAAGGATATTATCACGCAAGCCTTTGCCTGATAATTTCATATTCACATGATTAATTCTACCATTTTTGTTATAATCCCATATATTATGTTTATTCTTACGTAATTATTTTGTACATTTTACACGAAAAAATCATTGTATACACTAACAATCCCCTTAATTTTATTGCATATTCATTTAACGAGCTTATACTATAGTGTAGATCAAAGCACATTAAGAAAATTAGTTGATGATTTCACAATATTTCTTTTAAACATACATTTAAGTTCTTTCTTTTTATAACAATAATAAATTATTAACATGTGTTTGATAGAAATATATTCTTTATTTTTGACAACGCATTACAACAAGATTTTTTATGTTAAAGTCTAATAGGTGAATATTATTTATTATGTAGGACCCACAATGATATTTATTATATTTCTAACACTGAAATATAATATGAATAATAAAGAAGAGAATCTTCACCGCTAGAAATACGATTCTAAATGTTGGTAGAAAATGAGACATTAAGAGCCATTGTGGGGGGATGCCCATTGCACCCGGTCCCCATGGAATGTCCCTTGTCATATTTAATTGGTTATCCTTACAACTCTACCCTTCTATTCCCCACCTAATTACAACTTTCATACATAAAGTTACATTACTTTTAACTAACTATACAGTTTAAACTCAATTTGATTTAAGTTTTTAGTAAACCGATCTTAAATATAACGTGAACTTGTTTACACCCTATACTTAATCTTAGTCGGTTGTCAGGCTATAGAGCAGACATGAAAAACACAACCTAAGTTGAGAGCATATGTGATGTCTCCACTAAACATTTACATCATTATAACAGAAAAATAATGTTTCTTGCACCAAAATTATGCAACTCTAATGTTTACACCAATTTATGTCAACTAGGTATATTGGATTCATACACTAGATCTTTCAATTAAGTTATTTTATATATAATATATAGGTGATACGGAGAATATACATGGGAGAGCATATCTCGAACCAAGCTCGGGTGGGAGCACCGCCTTGAAATCAGAGTAAAAAAATCCCCAGTTTGGTCAGAGAAAAATCACCAGATCTCATCGACTCCAAAAACGTCTGATTTGACCATTGCTGATAGTCTTTTGGCTATTATATTTAAAAGAAAAAAAGAAAAAAAACTAATTTATCTAACCCTGTAAAAATATAACACAATTTAACAACCCTTAAAGCAACTTCATCTATGAAGAATTAGAAAAAAATTTTTACGTTTGTATTATTCTTCAAAATATAATTTTAAAGAGGCATAATGTGGCAATAGTTCAAACACAGAGGATTCTTAAAACGATAAACACAGTGGAACACAGTAGTCTTATATGTTTACAATTACGCACAATCCACAATAACTTTCGATAGTATCTTATTGAACATTTGGAGCTTTTTTATCAACTGGACCAATTGAACCTCTAGTTTTATATTTTTAATTAATAAAATATTTATTTTATTTTTAATTTTTATGTTATTTTAATTTTTCTTTTATTTTTAATTATATATAATTTAATTTAATTATCCAATATGAAATGTAAATACAAATTAAAAAGATTAATTTGAGAAAATAAGAAAAACATGAAAAGAAAAAACTATGAAAAATAAAATAAACTAATGTGACACTTATATTGCGTGCGAGGAAAATGGAGAACTATAAGAGACTCCCTCCCCCCTAAGAACAAACTTAATGTCATATTTACTTGCTTGAGTAAAAATATCGATTAACTAACTTATTACTATTAATTAGAAATAGTGTCACACCCTGGGTTGGGTATACATTGGGTGTGTGGACCGCATCAGTTAATATTGCAAATAACTCCCGTTTTATTTTGAAAACGACAATGGAAGTCTTTCTAAATATTTTTCGTAAATTATAAATTTTATTAGTTGATTTTATTTATTTTTATTTGTCTCAAATATTTTATTCCATAAATTGAGGCAATCACTGTATTTGCTTGATTAAATAATCAATCTTCTTTTGGGGAGGTGTTTCAACACTTTGGTTGAACTTAGAACATCTATAATTTTAAAATAAGGATTTATCACATCCTTAGAAATTATATTACTTTTAAGTGAGCCAACATTAGACTTTAAATAAAATAACCAAAAAGTCGGAGCCACAAAGTCTAACGGTCCAATCTTCATAAGTTCTTGTGAGCATTCCTATCATACTAGATTCATGAACTTTATTTGAAATTATCATGTGCGCATCAATTTCCTGTAAATAGTTTTAAAGTTAAACGTTAGCATAAAGCTGGTGAATCATGTTACGAGACATTTTTGATAAAATCAAAACAACACGTTCCAGATTAATATTTATTAATACAACTTATTTTATAGCTATCCCATTTGATTGACCGAGCCCATACCAGGTAGCTGGTATATATTGAATTCATCTGGTTCATATATGTTAAAAATGATTTCAAATGTTAATTTTATAATAATGTAAGCATTTATAAGCAGATATTTTATAAACATGCTTGAAATCATTATATAAATATTATGCACATAGACATAGCATGCAAATGAAGTTTGGAAAAACATCTTCTAAGCGTCACCATAGTAGTTCCTTATCCTTGACGAGTATAACACTAGCTTACACGAGGTAATTTAGAGGTATTTGAAGTACAAGTGGCAATTCACACGTGTTTTGATTGTGAAAATTAGACTGCAAGATGCAGGCTTTTATAGCCTATTCGAGGGATCCATCGCGTATCACTAAGTAGAAGGGACGACGGTCGGTCGTCCAGCTATGGCGGCTAAGACCATTTGATCCAATCAGAAATTGACACATGTCCATACATGTCGCTTTTAAGGTTTCATCAGTAGACACGTGTCATTCTCTTAGTCCTCGTCAGCATGCCACATGTCACTACACAGATTTTGCTTGTGGCACACGTAGCGAACCATTAAAGGACCGTTATGCAACCCAAATCCCTAAAACCTTAGTTCATCGCATGGCGGACCGCCAAAATTCATAGTCGCGCTTCGCCACCAGGGTCAAAACTCTAATTCATTACAAATTTTCAATTCTAACCTTGACCTTTAATATTTTATTATTTTATACACAAAATTTTCAAGGTGTTACAAGTAGATACTTAAATAACTTACCAAGACATATCCAGAACTCTTTTATGATTTTCAAACTAGGATAAATAACATACTTCTGTGTATTTGGTTTTTTTCACATTACTTTTTGGTTTCTATTTTGGCACACCGTCGTTGTCCTCTTTATAACCCATCGCCATTGGTTTCTTCATTCGATTGGAGAGATAGAGAGAGAGTTAGGAGAGGAAGGCCGGGGATGTCCTCTTTAGCGAATCGCAGCCTCGGTAACAACATTGTTTGGTGGTTGGCTTGCGGTTCTAATTACTGCCACGTTAATGTGCTCTTTAAATGCCATAACCATCGCCTTTATGCCTTAGTTAACTACACAGAAAGGCTTACATAAAGAAAGAGAGATAGATAAAGAAGATTACCATAGATGTTCTTTCTAGTGTGACTCCGCCTATTCGACATTTAGGGATGGCAATGGGGCGGATTTGGAATGGGTATAGGCAATCCCAACCCCATACCCAATTAGAAAAACGTGTCCCATATCCGGTCCAAAACCCGTCGGGTATGTATCGGGTGTTTACCCGTCAAGTATCGCGTATACTCGTGGGTAATCGGGTATACCCGTTAAGGTTATAAAAATTACCCATTAGCTATACCCATCGGATTCCATTAAATATTTTACATCATATAAAGATATATTTGCATATACATATTAAACAATATTTTTGATTAATCCTTAATATTTTTTTGTTAATGTTCCATTACTACTATCTAAATTTAAAAGGTTTATTATAACTTTGTAATATACCATATGATGCAAAAGATAGAAAGCTTAATACTTTATATTAATACATAACTATTAAGAAAAATAAATAAATAAAAGATATAAAAGATATAACTAATTAATAATAAAATTATTAAGTAAAATAAATTAAAAAAATAAAACAATTTCAGTTATATAATAAGGTAAATGAATATTTTTAATCATGTAATCGAGCCGTGTAAATGAGTTTACAATGTAATCCCATACCCCTCCCACACCTGAACATTGAATTAGCATTCTAATTCGATAGAAAATATTTACCATTGATTAGTTTGAGATGCTTAGAATTCTATTTCTTTTGTTGTCTAACTTCTGTTGTTGGCACCATGAACATTGAATTAAGTAAATGAATATTTACCATTGATTAGGTAAATGAATATTTTTAATCAGGTAAGTGCTTAGAATTCTATTTCTTTTGTTGTCTAACTTCTGTTGTTGGCACCATGAACATTGAATTAGCATTCTAATTCGATTGAAAATATTTACCATTGATTAGTTTGAGATGCTTTTCGAATCCATAACCTGATACTTTGGAGCCCAAACCCCAATTATAATTTTCATGTGGTATTGCACGATGGTTCGGTTAAACAAGGGACTTTGCAATCAAAAACAACATTGTTTCATATCGTTTTAAAATAGTACGTATATATACAGTTACATGTTGTTTTGAGGTGTTGTCTCATGTAACATCCTATTGATACTCTGTTTCACACATCTAAACCAAGAATTAAAATAATGGATGACCATGATGAAACATTGTGTCAAAGTTTATTATTTTGGCATAGTGATCATGAAATATGCAGCCATAATGAACTACAATTTCATAACTTTTCAAGCTCTATTATGCTCTCAAGCGTCCTTACATATGTTATCTTCCTTGGATGCTCACAATTATGAATAGTTATGTTGTTTAGTTGGTGAACACTTGCTTATCTACTGCTTTTATGCGGTGTCCCCATTAAAAAATTTTCAAACCATCAGGAACAGTATGCTTCTCTTTTTTTCCTCCTTGACCACTATACTTTCTAGGTTTTTTATATTTACATACAAAAAAACTGATAAAAAGCAAAAGCGTGGACTTTATTGTTTAGAGAGAAAACATTCACATCAAGGCTATGATGATAGCAACATGACAGTTGGGTTTCGTTGGTTCGGCATGACAACCATTGGTATGTAGACATAACGGAATGCTAATTATAAGCCTCAATGTACTAAATACCTGTTAAAGTGTAAGAATGTAATTGTGTTTTTGTTTTATTTATATCGATTGTATTATCCATAACAAATCAATTGTTTTCGCTTAACAGACAAAATTTCGATTCACATTTATATCGGTTGTTAACAGCAGCAAAGCGGGAAGGACACCTCTACTTTAGTATGAATATGATTTCACAAAATGAACTAATAAGAATGTCTTATATATAGAAAAATGAAACATCAAAATTCAACAATAAGTTGTATATACACATCAAATATGAAACAAAACGAATCAAATTAAGCTATATAAGAATCTTACTGAAAATTAAAAGTAGACGACTATGCAATAATAGCAGATTGAATCAAAGAACAATGGAATTATTATCCAAAATATATAAATCTATACTTTAACGAGTGTCAACACCACCCGGTTTTTAAATATTTCTATACATATTCTATGAATACTCCAAATCATTGTTGATGCTAATATAGCCAACTATTGATGTCGTTTTATCTTTACTTGTAGCATAATCACATAACTCAATTTTTACATCAAGTCACACATAAGATAAAAGCCATATTTCAATATTCATCATCTTTGAAAATTATAGGTTTTGGTTGATGAGTTTGTCAGCTCGTAACAAGTTTGGTCTTTATTTTAGCATTATATTTTTTATATTAATTGAACAATTAACATACTAGCACATATTTATAACTATTGTTCTCAACAAACAACTTCTCAGTATTTAGAATCACCTTTTATTATTTGAAGCATGTATATGAAGACAAACATCAATTATGTCATGATTGTCGTTAATAATACCTTACATTGATGAGGAATTGAGAGAGAATCTTAATTAGTGTTCTTGAGGATTTCACTGATCGACCATGGTTATGATCTATAATTCAAAAATCCTTATATTTCCTCCATTAGTAAGTATTTAAGAGAAATTATAATCAACTAGTTATTTACTCGTCATGCGTTGTATCGGCATCGTCGCAGCGTGATAAAGTACTGGTTACAATCGACCAGACTCGTTTTTGAGCCAAATTTACGTAGAACGTAAATTACCACGAATTTATATGTTGAATGCAAACGTATTATATTTGACCCGATCTTTTTTAGCCGATTTATGTCGATATGTAAACAAATTCAAAACGCTTATCTAGGTTATAAATAAGATCAAATTTCAAAGAAAAAATATATAAATAATTTATGTAGTTTAGAATATAAGACATAACAAACTTTATAGAATTACAAGTCTAAATATGTTAGTTTTTAACGTGCTTAAATGGAAATGTATTTTATTTTCAAAGACGTTATATAAAATGTCAAAAAAATATCTTTATATAGAAAAACGCTTACAAAAACACATATCCTTAGACTTAAATTAATTAAATATTTCAGATTATATATAAATTATGAACCATCTTCTGGTGCAATTCACTGTCATGAAAATGAATTATAGGAGGATTTAGATCAAGTGACCATTGAATTTATCTATAATAACACATAAATAATATATTGATATGAGCATTGAATTTCTTGAAAAATATAATGATAAATATCTTGACTAATAAACACCCACATGACCACATCACCACCGCTTTCATCAACCCATCTTCCCCAAATCAAGATTGCCATCCCAACAACCCTTATCCGACCACCATCGTCACTAATAGAGCCGTCACTGCTAACTGTATCCGACGACCACCGCCGTCGTTCCGATGACCACCGCCGCCGTTCAGACGACCAACCGCCGGAGCTGTCGTTGCATGCGTCAACCACTACCACCACCGCGCAACGCCCTCTCTCTCTTTTCTTTCTCTCAAATCTACAATTCTGCAGCCCACTACCACTGCCATCATCCCCACCACCACCATGATGGCACAATCATCACAACCACCACCACAACGTCACCATAAACCCTGACCACACACACCCATCGCCGCGCACCGCCACCACCGTAAAGGCGTAAACAACCACCGGCTTGTCATCATCACCATCGTTTCCTACCACCACCACTTTCCGCCACCGTAGCTCACCGTCGCCCACCGTCGCCACTGTTAACTGAGACACCCGAACACCTCCAAAACAGTAGGACATATTGAAAAAAGACAAAGCATGTCCAATAAAAAAAACAAAGTAGGCATTAAGGAGTTGTACCATATGTCTAGAAGGAGGTACTATTGTACCTTAAGCTTCACAACTTGTACATCTACTATTCATCTGTATCCTAAGCTTCAAAACTTGTTTATAGTTACTGTTCATCATGTTTGGTTTTTCATATTATGTAATTTTTACAATAACTTCCATCATATAATTTTTACTGATTAGCTATTTTATATTTGGTAAAATTAATTCAAATGATCCGTAAGCCACATAAACAGATTATTTCTAATACTTAAACTATGCACGTTGCATGATGGCTTTTTGATTATGAGAATACCAGAGTTTTAAAACTCTATTTATGTTCATTGTGGTTTGCATGGTACATGGTCATCAATTGCCGGACTAGAGGAGAGCTTTGGGTCTGATGGCCCTTATAGACAAACTTTTTCATATTGTCGTTAAAGTAGTTAAAGTGAATGTAATAACGAAATATTTGTTGTAACCTCCCATTGAAATTTTTAAATCATTTAACACTTAATATTTATATTTGCATTCATTTTGATACAGCAAGTATGTATGTATGATTGGTTTTTCTTCTCCCTTAATAGTGTAAAGCCGTGACACACTACAAGGAATGACCATTGAGTCATTCCTCATATTATTAATACGCTTTTGGTTATGATGATTTATGAATCATATATTTCGAAAGGTCTAAAGAAAAATGCTACTAAAACTTAAAAGTGTAACAAGTAATCTTAAATATCAATATTTTAATCAATAGTTGAGATTAATTTAAAAAAAAGAATTGTTAGAGGGGTATTTTAAAAATAATCACTTTTGTTTACTTTTTGCAAGTTTCTTTATTTTTTTAAACATTGATAATTTTTATGTACGACATTATTTTTTATATAAATTACACATAAAAAAGAGTGTTTTTTATCTTTAAAACTAGTACTATTGTTATATAAAAAGATAATAATTTTTTTACGTTTTTAAACTCATATCTCTTTATTGTGTCTTTTCGTTAGTTATTGTGTTTTTTTAGAATACTATTGTGTTCTTCTAAAATGATAAATTTTGTGTATCTCTTGTATGTAATACACGATAATAAAAGTAACAACTAATTAGTCTAATACATTAAAAACAATGACAAAATTAGTCGCATTGTTTTTTTTTTATCGTAATTATGTTATCTTGAACACTATGAGTTTTGAGTGAAATAACGTTATTATGTACTTCTAATTGTGAATCACGATGATAAAAACAATGACATAAATAACACATTATGCTATATTCAACACTCTGAGTTTCGAAAAATACATTGGTAAAAGTATATCATTATGTATTTTTAATTGTAAAACATAATGACAGATAACAAGTTTATATAATCTATAGAAACAATAATAAAAATAACGCGAAATGATCTAAAACTTAAAACATAATAATGAATATATATAACAAATGATGTAAAATATATTACACAATAAACTTATATTTGACACAAAAAACGTATAAGACACAATTAGCTGACGTATTTGACACAATTATCAAAATATCCCCCCCTTTAAAGCAATAGAAAGACACGTGTCAAGCCCATAATTTTCCTTACACTTTTTAGATTAAATAGCTTTTTTAATGAAACCCTACCCTATTTGGTTTGGCTTAGTTTTTTTTCTTTTCTTAACCAATGAAAAATCAATAGTATATAATAAAAAAAATTTCTTTTACCACTTGTTATTTTTTTAACCCACATTTTTAACACTTGTCATTCTTCTAAAAATTATTACTTTATTTTCCCTCCAAAAATATATTATAGTAATTTAAACACTCAAAACCAATTTCTCTCTATTAATAAAATTTAATTTTATTAATTGATACATTTTTCTCTTTCATTTAAAATTTTAAAATCAATCTATATTTTTAAAAATAAAATTTTATTAAGGAAATTAAAATCTTTTTATGAAAATATAAATAATAAAAAAACAAAATTTTTTATATAATATGAAATTTTCTAAAACACTAAACTTTTTTTAAATAAAATATTTTAAATCGATCCTTTTTTAAAAAAATTATTAAAAAATATGAAATTTTCTAAAAGTAGTTTTATTAAAACAACCAGAATATTTAAAAACTCGAGTTTTTAATAAACATTATTTTTATAAACAATATTTTTTTATAAAAATATCTTAAAATGAATATTTAAAAATAAAACTACTTAGATAAAAGAGTTAAAAAAAATAGTATAATTATTTTATTTCTTGAACTATTATGTATATATAATTTTAATCATATCTTATATTAAAATATTGTAATGTAACTATTCATATTTATTACTATAATCCGTTTAAAATATAAGTTTATAAACTATCTATTTATCTGTATATCTATCTATCTATAACAAAGAAATTTTAAAATAATAATTGACACAATTGTAAGTTTTATCATACTAATTTTCTTATTTTTTATTATTATTAATAATATTAAATACTAATAATATTACTCATATCATTTTCAATTTAAAAATTATATAACTTAATAAATTAAAACCTTTTTTTTATTAAAAAACACTTTTTAAAAACAAAAATTTTATAAAATACACAATGCAACAAACTTTTTTATAATAAATTTAGTTTTCTTAAAATAAAATATTTAAAACCCATATTTTTTATAAAAAAAAGTTTAAGAAAAATATATTATTGTTTATTTACTTAAAGTAGCTATTTATATGTAACTAGCTTTAGTAAACCCGTGTATTACACGGGTCGAACAAATAAAATATTAAATATAATAAAAATTTATTGAGTGTAAAACAATATTCTACGATAAAATATAATTAAATTACGTATCTGTACGAACAATATATAATAAAAAAATTATATCAATTTTTTAAACTTTTGTTTTATTCCAAAAAAATAAATATTTTGTTTCAAAAAACCATATTAAAAAATATCATTTTGTTGTTTGAATAAGTTTTAGAAAAGGGCACCCCTAATCTAATGCGAAATGGGTTGGTTGCCCAAAGGGCTATCTTAAAAATTTTCTTATTATAATTTTCAATTTTAATTATTTTTGATTTATTTAAAAATGTACTTTTTAAAAACATTAATTTTAAAAAGTTTGATTTTTTGTAAAAATTTTTTATTTTATAAAAATTATTTTTTTAGAAATAACATTAATAAGAAGATTTTATTCTAAAATTATTAAAAAACTATTTTTATTCTAAATAAAGTTAACTAATATTATTGGTAATTAAGGTAGTTATTTAATAGGAGAGAGAAGCGGGAAAATTTTGGTGAGGATGAATGTGATGCTTCCACGTGTCATTTCAAGTTACTCTTTTATTAGAGTAGAAGGATTATAATCATATTTTATCTTCAAATATTGTTTTATAACTCATAAATTTTTATTATTAATTATTAATTATTTATTTATTTAACACGTGTAATATAAGTGACACTAAACTAGTAAATAAATTGGCCCAAGCTTAACACGCATTGATACCATTTATTGCTCTTTGTATTATTTATTTCTTCCCAAAACGGTAAAGATATAGGCCACCGAAGTGCCCAAGGGTATCCCAAATTAATCTTTTTTCTCCTATTATGAGCATTTATTACTTGATGGCTATTCGATTTCGATTGTTTCATTTCACAACGAAACAAAAACATCAGTGTTGTCATTAATTATATTTTTGCTAGTCTATGAACTCGAAAACTATTTTATTATCAATTATATTTGACTAATTTGACTTTTCCAGTATTATTATTATTAGTATGATTATTATCTATATCTATATCTATATTTATTAATAAAAAAATAACTTTAGTGTCACGTGTCATTCTTTTAATTTTTTATTTTTTTAATTCCCGTTTAAATATGTATCTGTACTTAGTGTTAGTCTAGGTTCATTTGATTAAAAGTCAACTTCTCATACAAGAGATATTTAAGGAAATTTTTAAAATTTAACCCTAAATTAGAGCATATCTTTTTTTGAAAATTAAATCATACCCGATATTTTTTATTTTTTCAAATAATTCATCAACAAAAACTATAGAAATCTTTTGACTCTAATACAATATTAGTATATTGGGCTGACACATGAAATCACCACATTAATCCTAACCAAAATTTTGCCGATTCTCTCTCCTATTAAATAATTAATTTAATTACCAATTATATTATTTAACTTTTTTAAGAATAAAAATAGTTTTTTAATAAATTTAGAAAAAGATCTTCTAATTTATGTTATTTCTACAATCTATTTCTATAAAATAAGAAATTTTATAAATCATCAAACTTTTTTAAAATTAGTGCTTTTAAAAAGTAAATTTTTTATAAACAAAAAATAATTAAAATTAAAAATTATAATAATTTTTTCTAAAATTATATTTTTAATACGGTTTGTTTTGAAACAAAATATTATTTTTTTTTGAAAAAAAAAGTTTTATAACAAAAGTTTAAAAAGTTGATATAATTATTTTATTAAATATTGTTCTTACTCATACGTAATTTCAATCAAATTTTATCGTAGAATATCATTTTATACTTAATAATTTTTTATTATATTTAATATTTTATTTGTTTAACCAGTGTAATACACGGGTTTACTAAAACTAGTTACTAATATAAACTTTAGAGGATCAACACAAACGGGTAGTAACAAGGCTACAAATAAATCACGCGTTCAGTGAAATGTTTCTGGTCATCATTTAATTAGCAAAAAAATCATTTATATTCGTTTATTTATTAACATGAAAAAACATGAACTATGATTTTCTCATTCAGTTATGTCCTATTTGTTCACTAATGTATGTTTGTTTTTTTTTTTTTCAAATATTTTATGCGTATTAATAATACTAATAATATATGTATACCAATAGTATGAGTAATAACTATATTTTAACTGAAATATTCTTTTATTGGCTATTGTTTAATAACTTATGTTTTTTTTTCATGTATGTTGCTTTGTTTTTCTATGAATTAACTAAACAAGCAAGCATATTTTCATAACGAACGCGAAATTTAATTTGTTTAATTATCCATGTTCATTCATTTGTATTCATATGATTACATTTTAACAAACAAACTCTTTTGGTATTTCTTTGGTTTGTTCTTGTACTAATCATAATCCAAGAAGAATCAAACATTTGGAATAAATAACTCCATAACAAAGTTAGTTACTTTAAAATTTTGATAAGATATATTGACAATATATCGAATTGGTTCGATCTTGTTTGAGAATCTTTATTTCAGATATCAGTTAAATAACTAAATATAATAACGTAGATAAATAGAGAACAAAAATCAGGGCACCATCTGGTTCTATTTTTAATTATTTTAATCTATATTAAAAGGTGATCGACGAGAATGCTATTAAAATAAAAGGGTGGTTACAACCTTTTCCTTTTAATCCAACTCGTTAACATTCGTAACTTAGACTAGAGTTGTATATAGGGCTGTTCACGAGCCGAACCGAGCCGATCGAGCCAAGGCAAGCTCAAACTCGGCTCGGATTTGAACCGAGTCAGCTCGGCTCGGTTTGGTTTTAAAATTGAGTTGAAAATCTGGGCTTGAGCTCGGCTCGGTTTTAAACAGAGCTGGCTCGGCTCAGTTCGTTTTGACTTGGTTTTATTTCATAAACATAATTTAAAAAATCCATGGCAAAATAAATTCAACATACTACATAACTTATAATTGATTTATATCAAATTTCACAAAATATAAATTAATTTAAAGAAAATAAATTCAAATTCAACAAAATATAAATAAATTTATCATTATCTAAATCAAATGAATTGAAAACACTTGAATAATTGATTATAGTATGCAAAAATATAAAAAATCACATAAAACTATCTGATACAAACATTATAGTTTAATATTTTAACATAAAAATAGTTATATATATATAATCCAAATTAATATATATTATATTCAAGTGCTTTTTTAAAAAATAATATATATTACACTTATACATAATACAAATTAAACGGCCGATTAAACTTGTACAACGGGCTCGTACATGGTTTAAACTATGAGTCATCAAACCATCAAAGCCGAATCGTAAACGTACCATATATGTTTCAAACAGGTCGCCTTGTTTTGATGAGATGGTTCGATTGGTTTCTAACTATTTATTAACACTTCAACTAGAAAACCATTAAATCCCTTTTGGCTTCGCTTCGCAGATTAGGTCATGCATGACGTGAAACAAGACGGGAGGCTAATAATTTAGTGGTGCTGACTGGAAAGAAATGTTATTGTATTATATAGAGAATTTATATAAACTGATTCAATAAACTACATTTTCTTCTTGGGTTTATTATATAGTTGGTTTAAGTTTAAATTATGCTTCTTTGTCTTGGTTTATTTATTGTGAAAAACTAAAATAAAGTCGTTAGGTTTAGGTTATGAACCAGCTATATATAAGTAGTGAGAACTTGAGGCTGTGACAGATATTTATATTTAGCATTTCTTATTTCTAAGAAACACTAAATAAAATATAGCTATAAGTCATAAGTTGTTGACAAATATTAAAAAAAACTAAATCAAACAAAGGAAGAGAAGAATTAAAAAAATGAAACAACTCAATTAGAATTTTTGGTGTTGTCTTATGGAGAAAAAAATTAGGATAGGAATTTACATTATTGAAAGTTAACTAAACTAGGAAGATCCCCGCACTTCACGGTGAGTTTCAATCGATATCGACACCATTAGGTCATATAGTTCTCGCACAACGAAATAACTATTTGTGTGCAATAAGATAAACATTTCGTTTCAATGATCAGTCGTACATTAACGTTTAACTCTTTCTTTTAACTAAATGTATACATAGGCAACATGCATTCCGATCCCAAAGAAGTTGTTACCTATGTTAGAATCAATACATATGTTGTCATTTTTTGTTGTTATAATCTATTATCTTTATTTTTTTATTTGTTCATTTAAATTTAAATTCATTCATATCAATTTATTCATACAACGTTCATTTTTGTTTGTTATATATTATAACACTAAGTTTAAAAGTATCTAAACAATAGTGTGTGTGATGTGTTTGGGGGGGGGGGGGGGGGGTTGGGGGTTCATTTGCAAACTAAGAGAAATTAAAAAAAAACTAATAAACTAAATCATAGCCTTTAATGAATCAAGATCAATGTACATATGTAAAATTTATAATGGTAAAACTTATAAATAGTTATAGGTACACATATCTTAACTTTTTTACACTTATTAATTTACACATACATATATAAGAATATAATGCTAATAATGTTACATAAAAAAATAAAAATGAATTTGATTCGTCTTACAGGTTATCGGAATAACTAATGGTTAAAATTTGTTCCCAACCATATATATATATATATATATATATATATATATATATATATATATATATATATTATGTTTGTTTATCTTTTTATAGTATTTCATTGAAAGAACAAACTCTTGAACAAGAATGACCCGTTAACCGACTCATATGTGAGTAGAGTGCTTCAATTCATTAACCGATCGACTTATTGTTAGTAAGTTTGCAATTTTAGATCATCATCTCATTCTGTATATTCAATTCTTATTTGTTCATTGTCATGACCAAATGTCTGTCAACAGCCACTCTACCAGCCAAGGCTTCTTCAATATTTGATATTCATACTCCATCCAAGGATCATACGATGAAAATCGTACCCTCATCGGGTATCCTGACTAAGAGAAAATTTGTTAGTTTGGGGGTTAACAAATCCATTGGATGTCTTTGTACTATCGTTGATGACTAAAAGTTCATTCGTGTTTCTTTATCTAATAATTAAACTAATATGAGCAATATTTGATATTTTGTAATCAAACAGATTAAGCATATCGAATATCCTTTGTTTGATAGTTAAACACATAATATGAATGATGATCATGTTCGTTTATTAACGGTTGTTTATTTGTTCATTTAAATTCATTCATATATGTTTGTTCATACAATGTTCGTAGACATTTGTTATATATTATGGGTTCATAGAATACACAGGAAAATGGAATCAAATGAACAAAAAAGTAAATGGATCGTTATCATTTAAATGTCCTGATTAATTACATAGTGAGAATAAAATGAATTAATTTGTATTGTTTGATAGGTAGAAAAAGACGGTGGTGGTGGGAACAATTGGTTGAAAAAAAAAAGAATGGTGGATGAATGATTTTAAAATGTTTAAAGGGATAGTAATTCTTATGTAATAGATGATTTCATAGACTAACCAACCCTTTTTTTTAATTTTCTCATAGTTATTCGTCCTCTTTCACCTATCATTTCTATATACCATAAAGATAAAAAGTAATTGAAAAACAACATATATACTTATCTTTGTTCATTGTATAGTATCTCATCAAAATAAACAAACTTATCTTTCTAACGAATAAACACAACAATTCATTTATTTACCTATTTGTGGTGGTCTATTGAATTGTTCAACACTACTTTTAATGAAATAATAAAAAATTAGTTAGTTACTTAGTTAAGTCAATATGCCAATCTGTTATGTGTTTGTACAGATAAACGATTTTTTTAATCATTGATTTTACATATTAGTCAAATTGTTTTTCTTTATTAGTTAAAGTATACGTTTTTTTAATAAAAAAAAGTGCTCCATTTTAGATATTTAGAACTTTTATAATAATAATAAATTATATTGATTGTACGTGATAATCAAATACTTGGCAAAGAAAGTGTTGCAGTCGTTGGATAACATGCCTTATTATTGGATAACATTGATTAAATTGAAAACAAGTTTGAAGGAAGACGTAAATGAATTTCTTATGTATTTTTTAAAGAAAATCATTCACCGGCATGTGCCAATTATTAATATTAACTTCTTAAAATTGGAAAATATTAATCGACGAGTTTAATTGAGTAAATTTATTATGGAATAGATTCCGACGGCAACAATAATTAATGGTGGATTTGATGTATTTTATTAATAACTATAAATATATAAACAACTACTAAGAATCACATAAGCAATGAATATAACAACTCAATAAAAATGATAATACTAAAAGATGAGCCTTTGATTTTATCTTTTGTTTGTTTCAATAATTTATCACTTCTCCCCGTAACTTTTTAGAAAACCATAAAGTGTACATATATGCAATATAATGTGGGTGCATATATGCATATTTTTAAAAGACTATGCATATCGTATTTTTAAAAATTTATCTTAAAATTAGTAAAACTACAAGCATTTTGATATATTTTTCTAATAAATAGTACAAAGTTGAAGTAGTTTCTTATAATTTTTTACGGATTTTTGGTTTTTATGTAAATGTCCCTCTATACTTGCATATACATATCTATTAGTATAATACCTCTTATATTACAAAACTTTAATAAATAAAATATTAAATAGTTTATAATAGAAATTTAAAAATAATAAAATGGTATTTTTAATTAAGATATGATGAGTTACGTATAAAAACAACAAAAATATCATTTTAAACTTTTGTTTTATAAGATTGTATTCATTAATTGTTTTTTAAAACATTTTTTTAATTTCATTTAAAAAATTCATCATTATAAAACTTTAAAAAATGATTTAAAATAGTTAGTATTTTAAAAAAGAGTTTTGTGCAAGAAAATTTTTGTATTGTATATATTTTTTTAAGTCTGTCTTTTAATTAAAAAAATCTAGTTTGGTGCTTTTACAAAATTTAGAAATGTTTTAAATAATATAATTACTATATATATATATATATATATATATATATATATATATATATAATGAGAAAACTTAATATATTGGCATGTAGCAACCAAAAATATTTTTCTATTATAAATAATAGATAATAGAATTGTACAACTTATAATTTGCACTTATAAAATTATTTTAGAACGACATAATATCTAAAAAATAAAAAATGACAATTATAGGAGATTTAATAAAATCCGGTAAGCAGTGTCAACTTTGGAACACATTTAAAGCACTTATATTGCTATTTCTCCCGTAACAAAATTTGTGAATAGAAAAAAAATTTATTGTATGATTGTTTATATGTAAAGTTTTATTCTTTATTTTTTATATAACGTTTTTTAAGAATTATATGATGACTTATTTAAAATGAATAAATTAAAAAAAATTATTCAACTCATATAATATATAGGTTCAACCTAGTAATTAAATACATATTAAAAGAAAAGAGCACATCAATATGTGGCCACTAGGTCAATGTGTTCAAGGTATGTCTGTGACCTAAATAGAGAGATACTACGTTTATAACTACATATATATAGAATTGTGTTTATTATGATGAATTGAAGTTAATCACAAGTGTTTTGTGTTCTTCAAGTAACTTGTTCAAGACCGCATTTAAACTAACTTACACAAGCATGAGCTAAAACTTTACACTAGCAATTAAACCCACATTTTGCAGCTATTGTTTTACGGGTTGTTCATTAGGACTCTTGATTTGTAGAGGTGATTAGGTCCCCTCAACAACCATATGTGTAATGTGTTATAACATGTTTATACACACACATATATATATATGTTTATTTTTCTACATATTGTATTTAAATATATTTATATGCATGTGCGCATGGATGTATGTAGTGTACTAGACGTTAAAATAAATCAACAACCTAATAAGACGACCGGTTTCACTATGCTTGTTTTGCTTTTTGGTAAATCAGCTCACAAGTAAACATATCTTAGTCAAAAATGTTTTTTGTGATTTAACATTTTTCATTATAATCGGGAATCCCATGTGAAATATCCTAGAAATTCTCTTGAAGCCAAATCATTACATGTTTATGTCATACTTATGGAGATGAGGTTACCTATAAAGTAGGTTAAGAAATCCAAATCATTAAATGTAATTTCGAATGGAATAAAGTCGGCATCCAATAATTAAAACTCACTACACAAAACGCGAGTGTTTATAAATCATTAACACGTTTCCTTCTGTCATCAATCTGTCATTGATCAAAAATCACATTCCATGGCCAATATGTAACGTCTGCTAATTCTCTTGAAATGTCATAAATAGCAATCGTGATCTTTGATGTTTACCCTAATTTTGAACGTTTGTGTATAAAATATAGATGAAGAGTAGTTGTGAATTTAAGCTAGCATTAATATGTAGGGAATTTTGAGGTTGTCATGACAAGTGAGTCATTAAAAACGTAGTCATTTGGTCCATAAGAAACTTATACTAGTGGCCAATTTTGACCGATGAATTTGATATAATAAACGTTTGAGACAAGTGGTCCAATGGACCTTTTATTTGGTTCAATTTATAGTGAGTTAACTTCTTAGCACAACAAATCCAATTATATCTTTAAAGTTTTGTATTATATAAAATACAATTATAATACCAATGTTTTCACTTGAGACAACAAAATAATGACATAAGAAACAATACAAACTAATCAAACCTCACATTGTCTGCAAATTAAGATGAGATTTTTACCGTTAAACGTGTTTGAAACGTGTTTGAATGAGAGCAATCTATGATAGATTACATTTTAAAAAGTTTTTTAATCGTGCAACCTTTTGTTTTTATATTAAAATTAATATGTATGTTTTAATGGACGGCAAACATCTACGTAGATATTAATGTATATGTTTCTTGTGTACGAGTGTATCTCTTTTGGTTGTTTGTGGATGGCTTGATGAGTTGATGGTTTCATACAACATGGGCCAAACTTCTCTTATTTTATTATAGTAAAATACTGCAACCACAAAATATTAGACCCTTGTAACACTATCCATATAAATGTACACGTACATTATTGGATAAAATGGAGTCCAATGCATTTGATGGAATTGACAATACAAGTTTTTGGATTACTACATGTAAAGGGTCAAGAGTCCAATATACATCTGGCAAATCAAAGAACACAACCTAAAAACGACATACATAATCAAAGTACTGTAGTTATGTCATATAAAGAAACTTATCAAACAATGTACGTCTCTCCAAAATGATCCGTACGCTCTTTCTTTTCATCCTTTACTCCCAACTTTGACAATGTTTTAAATAGAAAATCACACGCTTTATCAACTTTTGAGTATATTTCTATGTTATTGTCTATATTCTTACCTATACAACCATGGAACATATAAATCATTCCGTCTATGACTTTGAATGTACAAACCCTACCTTTTTTTAACAATTAATACACTTGATTTTTGTCAAGTATTTACCATTGAGGTAAATGAATTTCACATATCTATGTTATTTTCATGTATCTACTATACTTTATTAAAAAGTGGGATAAGTTTTTACATTTCAAAGCATTTCTAATGATAAACAAACATAAAGACATTACATATGATTTGTTCATGACTATAGGGGTAAAATCCAAATCTTTATAACACATATATGTGGATATAGTGATCTTTACATTAGTTACAATTTTTTTTCATATATTTTGTTTGTGTGTTCATAACTTATAGTGATACTTTATTTGATATGTTTAGATATGAGTATATCCAATCTACAATAGATCTTTATCCTATTATGGATAGCTACACAACAACTATCTGAGTTGAGTCCAATTTGGGTCAGACCCGGTGTGTTGAATGGGTTAAAGTGGTCCAATAAATAAGAGAAGAGAGTATGTTTTGAATGCATCAAGATATTGAAAGGTGCAAAATGAAGTTGAAGTTGAAGTTGGTGGGAGCCACTTTATGTTTGTGTGCAATGTATAAAGTGGTCCTTGGAAATATGCGGGTTCCTAAAATAATGACTAGAGATTTAAATGCATTAAAAGGTGACCATTTTGCCACTTTATAAATGTATGATATTAACACTTATCAAATTCATCTTTTTCATATTTCTAGCTTATATATATATATATATATATATATTTTTGGCATTTAAAACAAAAGGATTTTATCAAAACCATCATCATCTTCTTTTGTTATTTTAATGTTTTAAAATAGGAATATTATAGTTTTTTATTAGGCAGTGAAGATTCTACTAAAATAAGATTAGCAAGAAACTAAAAATCTTGGGACGTTACAAACAAGAAAACAACGACCCAGAAAAAACTAGACAACATCAAAATCAAATAAAATTAACCGACTTCAAATGGGCACCACTAGGTTAATTTTATTTATAAAATTATGAAGTTCATTAGAAGAATATTATAAAACTTGTGAAATTATGAAGAAGTATTGCCTCACTAGCCCATAATAGGATAGACTATTGGAAATCACGGATCAATGCCAGATTTCCATCGATAGGGCCTCTACAATGTGAACGTCCACACATCACGAACTTATAAGAATTCATAAAATTTGAGAACTTATATATACTTTTAAACAATCATAAAGTTTGTAATAAATTATAAACTTCTAAAAATTTGAAATATTCTCATATAAATGATATATGGGCACTAGAGATTCTAACAAAAAGGTAACATAATGTTTATGCACTTCTATAATTCTTTTAATAATCATCAAATAATACATTTTCGATTCATGTTATGGTGGGGATTTTGATGAGTAGGTTCATCCCCTCTTATGAAGTATGCATCCACTAGTTCAACAAGAATGCACCTCGCCCATATCATCACGTTTGTTTAAATTTTATTATATAAAATTTATAGTACACAAACTTTTTTGTATAATGTATTTAATTACTCATTGAATTCGGAAGTCAACACATTAACTATGGCAGGACTAAAATTACCAAAAAAAACTTCTTAATCAGAAAGTTAACATAAAGTTCTTTTCTTTGTTGAGTACACTTTAGTAATTTAACATGCGTTTTCCAGATAAACTTACTTAGTAGGAAAAGGTTACCAAGTCCAGTGCTGGAGACTCAGCAAACCCTCTAGTTCCGCCAATGTTAAAGTAAGTAATCATACTCTTTTGTTAGAAAAGTTCATCAAGGTGAATGAGTTAGCGTAAGAAAGTTATAGATATCCTATTAAATGATGGTACACGCACGCCCTCCTAGCTGTAAACTAAACGTTTTAGTTGTCTTAACAAAGTAACGATAAACTCAACTTTTACTACCGATAAACAAAAAACGTAATAATAAATGCTAAAGCGATTACGTGACACATCTAACGGTTCTTTATGGACTGATATGAAGAATCAATGAACCTAAAAGTTTAGAGAGAACGTCCGCTTGGGTTGTTGGGTTAACTCTCAAGCACTTGAACCCGGCCCAAGTCCATTAGCACTAGTTCAACTGTTAGTGTTTAAGCAGCTGACTCTTTGGCCCAACCTTACTATCTTTAGCTCAATAGTATTCTGGTATTAGGCCCATTGCTAGGCTTAGCCCAATAGCGTTTTATAGCCTAAAATCTACGTATCATCTTTTAAGAGAGAAAATTAAGAGTTAATTTGTTTTAATATATATTTATGTGAGTTTATAATTTGATATATGTTTTCTAAATGTTCCTAAAGATCTATTTATAACTCTTTTAAAGATAACAATAGTATTATTATTGCCAATATATCACGGGTTTATTGGTTTAGACAACTAGTTACAACCGAAAATAAACAATATAAACTAGACAGAATCTTTACGTGTGGATGCTGGCTGGCCGACCAAAAAATTTTAAGCAGTTAGGATTGGCTTGACGAGTGTTGGTATAGCTAGGAAGTGGTTGGGCCAGTATAACATAATTCAATCCCTTAAAAAGACACAATTGAATCCGTAGTTCCCTCTACGGGCATCAAGCTTCAATTTAAAAAAATTCCAACTAAAAAATCAGCCAACATAATGCAATTTCTATTTTTACATAAAATCAAATAGAAGGCTTTTTGTGAGCTTATGCAATGATGACATATGATTGTTTGCTATTTGTCCAGAAATGTGTTATGTTATTTGACTGTGTGATAAAAATGTAACATGTAAAAATATTCTAGTGTGTTATTATCCAACGACTACATCTGTTTGAGACCAAAATTATTTCCTCCTGACGGACTAAAGCACGAGAAACATGTAAAATAAAACACCCTAATAAACTAAGTCATTGAATATTAAAATCATGTTAAACGCAAAAGATATGTCGCTCAAATTTATGCTTCAATAAAAATAACCAAACATATCGAACGAGTCCCACTCATAAAATTTTAATTTAATATTAGACCTAAATCAAGACAGTAAGACCTCCTATTGACATCTTTTCCACAATATTTCTTTCTTTATCAACAACCTCCCTTCATGAAATGATTTCAAGCAATCGTATATCCATCAAATTTTCTTAGTTATTAGAATAATAGATCGAGATACAAGTAGCAACTCTGATCACGAACATATACTTGGTATTCACTTTACAAAATAGGGATACGTCATATCAAACATAAGTCGATATTAAAAGGAATCGAGTTTTAATATACAATTAGGATCAGGCAAACACATAGAAGTCACGCGTATATGGTTTTCAACAACAAATAGTGATTTACCTAGGCTAGGGTTTGCAATCTTCACGTTTATGTATGCCATTCATGACCTGTTATCTTCATAAGTTTTATAAGTATAGTTGACAAAAATTATTGAATGGGTCTTGTCGGTATTAATTTAAATTATGTGTTATTTTAAAGGATACCCATGTCATAACTTTAAATTATGTGTTATTTTAAAGGATACCCATGTCATAACTTTTTGTATAGATGTCATGACAATAACCCATATGTAATAATAAAATGGGGAGATAATTATTCGAGTCAACTATACCTATATTCGATTTCGTCTCCATATAGATGCAATCTAACATGCACTTGAACTCCAATTTCAGTTTGTTCGCTTTCACAATACATTTTAAATTGTTTATAACATCATAATATAAATGTTTGTAGGCATATTCAATACATAATGAAATTTATGTAATCAAACATGTTGGTACATATAAAATACTACTGAAAATATAATGTGAGAGAGAAAAGATGCCTATAATCAAATTGTAATGACCTTTTAATCTTCAAAAATGGATATGAAGTAAGACTTTAGAATGATCACTATATTATAAGGTTCGGTGATATTAATGTCATTCTACTATTCTAGTATAATTAGATTTGCTTAAGACCGAGTAAGATACTAGACTAAGCATTAATACCGGCAAAGAGGTGTGAAATATATACTCTATCAAAACTATTCTAATTTTACACACTAAAGAGCTTCTAAGGTTCTACGGGACGAAACACCTAGAACATGGGGGTCTTAGAGGCGTCGCCCCGATGGAACCCGAGGGGCAGAGCCATAGAGCCCATGACGAGGGTAACAGTGATAAATCAAAAGACACTACTACATCAATAGTAAGTTGTTTGGAGTTGTTTATTTTATAAACTTGCATCAAATTAATTATCAAAATAAACTAATAAATTTGTAGTAAAGTGCTACTGATCTGAAGAATGGCAATTTACCAACAATGACAACTAAGTTATTAGTGGTAATTTGATCAACACTAGTAGTAGCAACAAGTTAGACATTGATAGCAATTAAGTACCTACTAATAGATGTATTGTAGAATATTTCTTACTAATGTAAATGTCCAGATTTTGATAGTTATAACAATTAACAAATAACCATCAACTGAAAAATTATGATTGTTCATTCCTTATATAATGGCTTTCATTTGATCTGTTTAAACAACAAATTCAAAACTTCATTTTTCACATAAAAGAACATCTTGTTCTTTCATACACACTTCTATCTTATTCGATTATTGATTATATGGTCCATGAAATACTTTAATCTAAAAGTGATATATTACATGATTCAGAAAACTATTTAGACAATTACGAGGTCCTTTAATCTTAATGTGATACATTTCATGATTCAAAAAGCTATTTATAGAATTACAAAATCTTACATTAATCTAAAAGTGATATTGTTTCACAATTCAAAACACTGTCTATAGAACTACAAAATTCTAATCGATTATATGATTCATGAAATACTTTAATCTAAAAGAGATATATTACATTATTGAAAAAAACTATTTAGACAATTACGAAGTCTGAAAGTGATATATCATATGATTCAAAAAGCTATTTATAGAACTACAAAATCTTACATTAATCTAAAAGTGATATGTTACACATTTTAAAACCCTATCATTAGAACTACAAAATTCAAAATCATTTACAAGCTTCTAATACTCACAAATCACCAAAATATACCTATCTCGCGAGAACTTGACGTGGCGTAAAGCCATCTTCAGAGAGATCAGTGAATAACTCATCACTTTTACACAAGGCATACACAACATCCACCATACTAGGTCTTTTTGAAGGATCCCTATGTAAACTAGCGATGGCTATTGACATGACGTTCATAACACTGTCGACAGAGCATGATTCTCTTAAAATAGCATCGTCGATGAACCCTTTTAGCTTATGTTTTAGTTTCTCATCACTCCCATTGAAGTGTTCATAGACCTCTACCCACAAAGCCTTTCCTTCTTCATTAACGACTTCCCTCCCAGAAACAAGCTCAAGTAAAAGAACCCCAAATGAGAAAACGTCCATTTTAGTAGATACAGTTCCATCAGATAAGTACTCGGGCGCCACACATCCTTGAGTTCCCACAATATGTGTTGTCATAGCGTTGCATCCCGATTTAGCAAGCCCAAAATTGGCAATCTTGGCTCTCATGTGTGCATCCAAGAGAATATTGCTACTCTTGATATCTTTGTGCACCACTCGTGGTATAGTGTGTTCATGGATGTATTGAAGACCATTAGCTATGTCAACCGCGATTCTTAGTCTTCTTCTCCAACTTAGCTTCTCTGTCTTGCTATCATGCAACCATGTATAAAGAGATCCGTTTTCAAGATACTCGTAAACTAGATAACAATTTCCATCATCCGAATCTATACAAAATCCTTCCAACATCACCAAATTGCTATGGTTTACCTTCAAAAGAGAGGAAAATAACATTAAACTTTATAAATTATATTCTTTTTTCTTATTTAGTAACATATATGTAGGTATGAGATATATATATATAGAATTATTTGTAGAATTTTAATATGAAATAATTAATTGATTCTACATAATACATCATAAGCTTATAACCAATAGGAGGAGGTTTCATGCTCAAATTGCATTTAAAATATAACCTCCTTATGTCATACTCCGGCCTTCCCCTCTAAATAAATGAAAAAACTTTAAATGCTAGCTAAATTATTTCAATTCAAAATGATAGTAGCACTCATTTATTTTTAAAAAAATATAAATTTCAATATAATAAAAAGGTGAGACAAGTGCTCTCATCTTCAAATAGATCTCGTCTTAGCACCTCGCTTTTGAAACTTTATTTTTTAGTAAAATCATTGTTAATTAGGAAGTAAAGAAGTGATAAACATATTTATATATAAAAACACATAAACACATATCTTAAAACATACTTTTTCATATATCTATGATCCATGATCTAAATATTTAAAAACTATTTTTCCAATAAATTAAGAAATGAAATAATAACTGTTCAATGAGTATAAAAGGTGGGTGGAATAATAACACACTTTGGTTTATATATATGACAAAAGGCTCTTTATGATATCATTATAAATATTCATAGAGGAATACAACCTAATCACACTAATTGAATAAGACATCAAAAACTACCTAATCTATATTTCATTAATATATTAATTGTCCTACTTGCAAAAAGGTTTTTGTTGGGTTTTCCTTTATTTAAGTTTAATGCATCCACAAACTAGTTTATTTAATAATTAATACATAATACACAACTCATTATAACATGATTCATGAGATTTTCAAATAATCCTTTCCTAAAATAATCATTAATAGGTAAAAAACGGTCCATTGAAATACTTTTACATGTGGGCTTCAGATTAATATGAAAAATCAATAGAAGTTGAATTCGAATATTGGTTAAGAGGAACTCAAGCACTTATTGTTACTGTATTGAAATTGAAAAAAAAAAAAAAAAAAAAAACATTGCATTCTATTTCAATTATCCAGAGAACTTTTTAACATCTTTCTGCAAATTGCAATTGAACAAAGTAAAGACATTTGGAGATTAATAAAGTGATTTACCTTTTGCAGGATCTTGAGTTCTTCACAAGCATTCCACTTCATCTTCTTGATTGCATACCATTTCCCATCAATAAAACCTTTATAAACAGACCCTTGGATCACCCTTCTTTCATCAAAACCATTTGTTGCTTCATTCAACTCTTCAATTTTGTAAACTTTATATTTATCCAAACAATCTGAAACATCAGCCATAAGACTAACTTCCACTTCAAATTTCTTGCTTTCTGGATCATTTTCAATCTTCCCTGCCTTCTTCTTCCTTAAAGATTCTCTATATGCCCAAAAACCACCAATCAAAATCAAGAGAACCCCACAAGCTCCAAGTCCAATTGCCACTCCGATAACCTCCACTCTTCTATCACTCATCTGGTCGGATGAAAGGCTAATGGGAGAAGGCTGTGCGAGCTCAGGAAGCCGCGAAACAGGCACAAAAACAGTGTCCCAAGCGCGTATTCCATCACCGTTTACTTCGACTATTGAACTTGTGGTTGACCCAAATCTTGAAGCAATGGAAGCTATGGTGTCAAATGGTTGAAAAACATATGAAATAAGATAATTTATGTTATTTTGGAGTTGGGTTTTAGTTGGGCACTTGCAAAAGATAGGAAAGATTACATCTTGACCTATGGTGAGGTTTATAGGGACAAGGGTAGGATTGACAATCTCCACTGATTGGTAGGTTGTGAGGTTGTGGAAGAGGTTTGTGGATACAAGATAAAAAGTGTCATCTTTCTTAATTGTGTAGTTAAGTTTAGCATAAGAGAGGCTTGTAGTGGAATTGACTGAGTTGCAAGTGCAAGTGAGTGGAATTAAGAGGGCTTGGTTAGGGGAAAGAGGTGAAATTAGAGATGTTAAGTTGCTTGGTTTGACGATCATGGGACGGCTCACGGCGAAAAGGTCGCTTATTGAGGCTAAGTCGAGTTGGTTCGGACCCATGGCTCGAAAGAAGGCATAGGTTTGGCAAGAGGGTGCAGTTTGGTTAAGATTGCATGCATAGCCAGTGGTGTTTCTGGGTAGGGTTTGTGGTGATGAAAGTTGGAAGAGGTTGTGAAGGTGCAACAGGAAGAGAGTTAAGAGGAGTGTCATTGTATTTTGATTTGTGAGTTGGGATTTGGGATGGTGTTGTTTTAAGAAGGGGTGCTATCAACTTGAGTATCAAGTCAAATAGATGGTCCCACAAAGGGAAGTCTTGGTAAAACATGATACTAAAGCCCATAAAAAATAATAATGACAAAGGCCCAATGCCCAAACCTAGCCTAATTTAAAATCAATTTTAAGGAATTTATTTACAAAATGAGGCCCTAAAATTGGAGTCTAAAGCTCTT
Organism: Flaveria robusta; assembly: GCA_025506415.1. NCBI lineage: Eukaryota > Viridiplantae > Streptophyta > Magnoliopsida > Asterales > Asteraceae > Flaveria > Flaveria robusta. The sequence goes on from CM046465.1 coordinate 1,788,255, forward strand.
ACTCTAGTAATTAGTACTAATGCATTTCGTCGCCCCTGGTTTAAACAAAAATCAATCTTTCCTTTAAGTAACTAAATTGCTGAAAAATGTATAAATTTGTAACATATATCAAATTCAACTCTCATCAAATCCACCTGCACCACCTTAATTAAAAGTATTAACTTTTGATTAGGTCTCTAAAGTTATTTTATATCATACACGATTAGGCAAACTACATAAAAAAAATATATATTGATTACTATGCAGGCAATTGATATTTATCCGTTAAACTTATCAAACTTTTTTATGCATAGATGAAAGAGATTTTTCAAGGTTTTCTTATTAAAAAATTCATATGGCATGTCATGTGTATTGTAACTACATGTGACTAGTTACAAAACTACTTATTGACTATGATGTCTGATGTTTCAAGTGCTATTTGGCTATTTGCCCATTAATCCTAATTTTTATGTCAAAAAAGAGTATGTATTATTAGCCTTTATTAGGTATAAATGGGTCCATGGATGTAAAGTATGATTATGATCAAAGAGTTACCTCGTGATCATATTCACTTTCTGTTAGTAGTATCCAAATCAAATAAATACTTTTTCCAGCCTTGGCAAAGCCACAGATGAACATTTTTATAGGGAAAAGTTTGGTGTCAAACTAACTGCAACATTGAGGCCACAGGGGGAAGAAATAACCATAGGATGTCACCGAGTCCTGACCCCTGCAAAAGGATATCTATGTTAGTTTAATACTAATGTTGAGACTAAAAGATAGTAGCTGGCCCCAAAGGCAAACAAGTAATCAAAAACACAAGATACACACAATATACAATGATAAGCACCTGATTCTCCTCTATTAGAGGTCTCAAACTTGAATCTTTCTTCCACCGGTTTCTGTCATAACCTACTGGAGATTACCTAGCACAAGCTGCGATTTACCTTAAAAAACAGGCTCTCGTGGTTTTCAAAATAATCAGGAGATATACCTTGACTCCCAAAATGTTGCTGCATTGTAAACTTGGATGGTTAGATAAGCAAATCTGACACTAATATAATCAGAAGTGTTTGATTCATCACAAACATGGAAATTAAAGATGCAAATGGAGAAAAAAAAATGGATCAAAATGAAAGGGTGTTTTTGTTCCATTTGTTTGCAACTTTATACCATATTCATCTTTGCCTGATCTGTTTCAGTTCTTCTCATGGTACTAAAACAAAAATCTTAGATGATTGAAACATTTGTCATATGTAATGTATTATATAGTATTCATCAGATTTTCACAAAGCTAATAGAAAATATCACCTTAATGTTGAAAACTAAAACTAACCTGACTGCTTAATTAAGGATATCTAACATGCTTTTTAAACATAAACTGATTATATTCAAACTTGTAAGCAGCAATCATATGCTTTATCAAACCCACAAAGCACATAGTTTAACAGAAGTATTAAATTGATGACCAGTCTCTCAACAATATACTCCCAAATCCCACAAACATGCTGCTAAAGGGCGAACTTGGTGAGTTATAGAGAATCTTTTAAAAAAGATTGTTTTGAATTTCTTAGTATCACCAAAGCCATGCTGCAGTAGATAGATCATGTTCACAAATCACAGATTGGTGGTCGAACCCAACATGAATCCGAAAAATTGAAATCTAAAAGTAGAGAATACAGAGACCTAAACACACATTCAGATTTCGGACTACCTGCAAAAATTCCCTGATCATTATGTTGCACAAATTAAACAACTAGACTTCAATTGAGGTAGAATATCTACCAACAGTAAGATTTCATAACCCTTATAACAGCAAAAAGTTAACAATCTTCATAACAAATATAACACAGGAGATTCGGAGATTCAGCTAAAAGCGTGTTGGATCATCAAAAGTTTGTCAATCAATTCATGAACTAAAATGTACTTTAAGCATTTGAAAATCAAGTCTTATATTGGGGGATGAAATTGGAGCCCAAAGTTCCAAACTTTCATCAACGAACACAGGAGATTCAGCTAAAAGCTTCTGAAATCAACAATCCAACATCTTTAACACAAAAACCCTAACCCTAATTACCGGCAAACAACCCCTCATTATCACAAATAAAAATTCACAAATCCAAAAGCGTTCGATATAGATTCAAAAAACCATAAACTGAAATCAACATCCAGAGCCTAAAATTTCATAAAGATCAAACACAACTTCATTTCAAAAACCCTAGTCACCAGCAAACAAGCATTACAAGTAGAAGATAACAAACCCATAATCGATCGATACCAACTAACAAAAACACAGCAATTTCATAAAAAGCCAACAACTTCAAATCAAGAACCCTAAACACCATCGGATCGAAAGAAAAAAAAAATTTGGACCATTTCTCGATTTGTGCGTGTCATCCTTGCGCAGGGGCCATGCTAATCTTCTCTGTATCGTTCCAATTTTATCGGATGTCCCCGAAGGGACGAAGATGATATCTCCTCTGATTCTTATGAACTATAGAGAAAACATATCTATTGTCGATGTGGGACGAGATAGAGTAGTGTAACCCAACTATATACAGTGTATCTTTTGCTCGAATATATAATATATTCTTTTGTAAATAATTGTAGATTATGTGTTTGATGATTATTATAGATTTCAATAAAGTTTTAATGGTATATGGTAGGTTGATTATTTATATTAAATTTATAATGATTTCAATTTAAAAGTTTGTTTGAAGAAGTGATGTATTAACTTCTGATGTGATTTTACTGATTTCTAACTATTTTGTTATTAATTGGATTTAATCTTATTCGATAACTATTCTACTATGATACGAACTTGGTGTGGCAAATATCAGAGCTATGGCAGGGATCATTAAATCTTTGAGCATTAAGTAGTTATATTTTGGATTAGAGTTTTGTTTTCAAATGTAACAGATTATATATTTGTTTAAATGATATAGTCGAGAGTGAATTTTGAGACAACCAGTAGGGTTGCTGTCAAGTGACATGGACGTCAGTTGTTCGAGTCATGAATAAAATGCTTTCAAAATGCAGGGTAAGATGTGTAAACTTGAGTTCGACACCACTAGGACCCCACGCATGCAGGAAGCTCGTGTATTAGGTTTTTCTTAAACTTTAATTTTTTATTTTCATAAATTTTCTCAACCTTTTGTCTACTACTTGAATAGTTGACAATCCTACCGGCTCAATTTATCGAAAAATTACTAGAGTGGTTCCCCTCAGGCCTCATCCACCCCATGTTGTGATTCTGACTCCATCTTTACCATTTAAAATGTTTTTGTTTCAAATCGAATGATTGAAAATCTAATTTGAGCTTGTAAGTTTAGTTATCATAACTAGGTTTCCATTGAACTTGATCATTTTGGCTTCGTTGTGACGAAGGATTTTAAAATAGGATAACCACTTTATCGAAGAAACAACATCTATGATTTAAATCTCGATCCATTTCATTCACGAGTGTGCTTGTCGTTAAATCATAGTTTTCAGTAACAATACTATCTTACCATACTACATTTGAACTAGATATGACTTCCAAAGTTATAAGACCATTTCTTAGGTAAAAAGAAACCATTAACATCACATTAACATAAGTGGCGTAGCCAGAATTTTTTGACATGTGGGACAAAAATAAAAGGTTAAAATTTTGATTTGCAATTTAAACAATATGTACCCCCGTCTTGTTAAAAAAAACCTTTTTCTAGTCCAAGTATCCCCATTTTGCATCATGTACCAACTCCTCTCACAGAAGCACCAAAAGCATCAACAGCACCTGTTAAAGATCAAACAAATCAACTGATGAGTTGATAAAATCATATAGAACATACAAAGTTTGCATCTTTATAACAACTATATCACCAAAAGCAAGTTATTGTTCTTCAAGAAACTTGGTGGCAAAATCAGCTGTAATTAAATCAAACCCACATCAGAAGATTCAACAAATAAGTAAATAATTTGCTCAATTTTCTTACAAACCCTAAAAAATCAAATTTTGAGGGAAACCCAAGAGGCAAACAACCGTTTACCGAATTTCATATTAATTACAATCAAGAAATTCGAACTGTAAACCTTAGAAAATTGAATCGACAAAACACTAAAATGCACCATCAATGGCATTTTTACAGTAGAAACACCTTCAATTTGATAAATGTTCATGTGAAGCAGAATATAATAATCATCTGCATCAATATTCTTGCATCAAATTAAGTGTTTCTGTTAATAATCAAGAAGAACCAGTAAGGAAGGTGTGAATTTAAGTGTATTTTATTACCATCTATTCAAGATTATGTGATAATCACTTTGACATATGAGGATATTTGTTGCTCTTAGTAGAAAGTTGTTTCCGTTTTCTTCACGCAGAAACTTCATAGATTTTAATGGACCCTTTAGCTGCCATATAATATTATTATATGTTCATCATCTTTCAGTTGATGTATACACTTTGTCTCTTTGTTTGACCACTTTCATACTTGTTAATTATTTAGAATTCAAGAAACTTTTGCTGCAAGTTTGCATCATCTTTCTTATAAACTGACCTATAATCAGCTGTTTAATTTCCTTAATTTTGATACAGGATCATTGCTATTATTGCTAGTTACTATTACTGTTATTGTTGATCGGAAGGAATGAGCAATCATAAGCCTTTTGTCTTTGGTATTACATGCGTTCTCGTGTTGCTTTCGTGCAGCATGGAGTCGTGTAGTTGGTTATTTACGAATCGAATAGTTGATTCTAGTGAAAAAGCGTCAGAATATGCTACAACTTCTGATGCTATTGTTGCTGAATTCTCAATGGAATCATCAAACAGCAAGAAGAGGGTGATGTTGGTTGAAAAGGCAAAAAGAAAGGCTGCTTTGTCGAATTCATGTTGGCAAAACGCGTATCAGAATCTGTTTGCAGGATGCTCGGAGATATTAGCAAGGGAAGAGCAACGATCCAGGCTGGCGTGGCATCTTAGTGATTGCTTTCAGAAGGACACTGGGAGGCCTCAGTTTCCTTACTGTGATGCAAAGTATCCTATGGTGAATTGTCTCAAAAAGTTGGATGAAGATGCTCATAGGATTTATCTTGAGTTTTATCTTGAGACCAACGCGATCTGTCATCAGTTACAGTGAGTCTCTTTCTTTTTTGTCATATTTTCCGAGATTGTACGCTAGAATAATAAGAAAAACCAAGTTCAATGTAGTAAATATTGCTAGAAGTGTGCAATACATGTTAAAATGGGTTCAGGTCAAACTCTGTGTTTATTGTACTGGTAGAATGGGTTGGATTTTCCAAAAAAAAAAAAAATTATGTACAGAATTGTAGTTTTACTATACATTTTCACTTTGCCAAGTATGAAATAAAAACTTTATATTATTCAATAATAGTTTAATTATTCGAATAATATGCTTTTGGTGTTTCAAAATTTGTTTGACCCGCTTCTGTTTTAGTTAATTTCTTTTATTTTACCCGCTAGAGATAACAATAACCAGAATCAACTCGTTCATAAGTCAATGAACACCTCTAGTGGTATGTGCACTCTTATTTACAAAAAGAACCGCTCTAGAGATATAGCATGATTGTATGTTTTACAGTATGAGTTTTCTTAAAACTGAATACTAATTTGACTTGTAGGAGTGATGCATTTAAGAGACAAACAGAAAGATTGGTGAATGAGCTTAAAAGATCAGCTGAATATGCAGAGGACAAGTTAGAGAACATAGAAGATCAAGCAGACCGCGTGTTGCAAAGTTCAGATCATATTCACAACTCTTTATCTTCTATCGACTCCCAAACTCAGCTACTAGCTCAAACATCAAAGAACGTTGAAGAACGCATTAGTGTTGTGTTAGAGCACTCACATTCGGTTTATGAGCAATCGATGAAAATTGCAGACTCTCAAATGGAGCTGCAAAATGGACAAAAGAATATGAATGTGAGGCTGGATGAAGGGATGACAATGCTCAATGAATCTGCAAATAAGTTGGGTGAAGAAATGAATAAATTAAAGAATGAAGCGGTTGAGATAGAAAAAGAAATCAGTAAAGTTGGAGATGTGATGTTTATGAAGATGGATACTTTACAAAGTAAAGCCGATGATATTGAAAACATTGCAGAAACTTCTTTAGACCGACAAAAGCAACTTCTTGAAAGCCAACAAGCGTTTCTTGAGATTATTCGCAATGTGACTACTTTTCAATCGCAAGCACTTGAAGAAAGCAGGTAACATATATGTATGCATGCATACATGTATATGAATATCTACGAGTAGTTCTCATTCATACTCATTTATAGCAATAACGTATTTTGACCCATTACCTAATCTGACCAAACTTAATATATACTAATGGACTTTTAAAATTTGACTACAGGGGAACTCTGCAACAGTTGATACTACTTGGTCATAGTCAACAACAGGAACTCATACAAAGGCAAGAACAGCTTAAACAAGCTCATGACCATCTAGTCGAGAATTCAAAAACTATATTGGCGGCACAGGTTCGCCTTATTTTAGCTTTAGTTTGTTATGCCTTCAATTACTCGCGTGTTTTATCATTCTAAACATATATCTTTATGTTTGACAGGAAACTTTCGAGTCAAAGCAAGCAAGCATGTTTCTTGCCATTGACAAGCTTTTCAATATGCACAATGCCATTTTTCTGGAATCGCGTGTCGTTAAAGCTTTCCTTGTATATTCTATATTAATCTTTGTTCTATACATGTTCACAAGCACAAAGCAAACCTACAGTATGAGACCCAGGCTAAATATATGTAAGATAACACTATTATATCTAACTTTTTATTATTTTGGATGTTTTTTATCTTAGAATAATCATTTCTTATCGGTCCAGGGTTATGTGTGACATTCTTGATTGAATTTATGGTGCTTCGGTATGGAAATGACATCGAACAACAATCATGGATCATCAGCACTGTCAGGCTAATATTCGTGATTCTTGCATCGTGTCAACTTTTGTATGCCATTTACACATACAGGTAACGATCAATTCAACTCGTCATAGGAGATCTGTTACAAACTTTTAACTTTAACTTGTTGCATTTTGAATTTGTGCAGAGACTACGAGACATTGAACCATCAGATGCTGCAATCACTAATTGAGAAGGTTAATGGAATGCAAGGAAACAAACAATTGTTATACCACGACGACGATGATGATAGTGATGTTGACTGGTCTTCATGGGTTGACTTGGATTTACCAGAAGATGAACTGGAAGACCTTGACTATATGCTCTCTCAAGAAGTCATGGTGGCTTCAAGTTCCACTTCAGGTTCTAGAGAATATAATCTTCGTCACCGACGCCAGTAGCTTTAAGAGTCTGTTAAATTTGAGGCAAGATGTATTTTTATATGTTCTTTCATGTTTAACTATTAACTTATCCTTTTATTCACATCCAATGCGTGATCTAGAGGTCATCCGTCCTACCAGACCCCTTTGACTCATAGACGACTACATGTTTAACCGGCTATGAAATAGAGACTAGACGTAACAACAAATATCAAGTCAAGGATTAACATTTTTGATAACTGAGATATTGCCACTCGACTATCTTGTGACATGTGATCCTTATGAAGCCTTCAATTCTAAACTATGGTTACCTCAAAGTGAAACCATAACTTAAACTCAAACACCACGAATGAACTCGAAGAGAACTTCAATTCTCTACTTTTAAACCACTTGCCATGTAGGGTACGAGTATTGATAATCCTAGCCCCATATATAATTGTAAAACTATATCTTATACATATTTGGTAACCATTACTAACTATTATATATCTGTAACACTTTCAAGTTTATAAAACTTTAAAAATACCATATGCTATGTTTTGTTAACATTATAAATATAGTAATGTATTTGATTTTGACGTGGGTAAACGATAATTCAAAGTTTATCAAGTCACCAAAAAACACACATTTTAATCTTTTAGTCTCACATGCTCACAAATCAAGAATAGTAAACTATACTGATTTGGCAACACATCTTCTTGTCAAATAATGTTATTGCTTTAACATTTAGGTTAGTTCAAAGGGTTTGCTCGTTAATAACACTTAACAGGCTAAATGACTCTCCCTATCACTAAGCATACCTATAATATTCATATAATATTTGACTTGTGATCTTTTTCAAGAGACCTATATGGGTGTATACAGCCTTGTATATGCATGTATACATCATTTTCATCTTATATACGACAGCATAAGGACTCATATATGCCCATACACTACTTGCATACATTCATATACGATTTTTATACATTCGTATGTCAAATAGGAGGTTACATTGAGTAAAAACACAAGTAGATTACGTATAGCACATCTTAGGCCATCTACAATAAATACAGTAAAAAACAACTTATCACATGATCATATATGTTGTATAGATGTCAAAAAACATGTAATACATCTCATATAACTTAAGTTAGTAGCGTACAATGTCACATCTATTGTTTTTGTGGCGGTTAACCCATATAGCTTTCTATTATACAACTCATGCATATATCACAACTCATGCATATATGTGATATAATACATCACTCAACCTTTATATAACAAAAACCTTTTACACAACCGATATTATTAGATTATCAACAGTGATTCGATAGTAGGGTAGCGTCGGCTACCGGCGTCGTACTTAACATAACATAATCATTTACACTAATTTTTTCATCAAAACTTTAAAGATTAACTATTCATTACTTCCTATTACCAAAAAGGTGGTTCACTATACATCATCACTACACCATATTCTCATCAACAAGATCATGAAAGTTTAAACCCCACTTTCAACTCATCCCACTCACCCTCACTAAACCCATCGCCACCGTCAACCACCGTCATCTCCACCACCACCACCTCCGGCACCACCTCCACCACCGTCGCCACCACCACCACCCTCCCCTTCACCAACCCAACACCACCACCATCCTCCACCTTCCTCACCGCATAACCCAACCTCCCACCAACCTCCACCACCGTCGTCCTCACCTCCTCCGCCGTCGCCGCCGCCGTGAACCGTCGCTCCACCCTCACCCCCCGGTCCTCAAATATCCCAGATAGATTCAACCCTGATGACATCGATATTATATCAAACGCATTCATCATCTTCTTCACTTCATGATCTTGTTTACACATTTCAAATGTAATTGAATCTTGTTTTAAAGATTTCTTGAACCATGGATGAGACATTAGATCTTCAACGCTCATTCGGGTCTCGGGTTTCGGGTCGAGAAGCTTCCGGATTACGACCCGGGGTTGCTTCCGGATCCAATCGGGGAACGCGATCTCCCGCCGGTGGATTCTCCGGTACATCTCCGGCAAGTTACCGTCGTCAAACGGCAGAAATCCGGTGAGAAGGTTGAACAAAATCACCCCACACGACCAAGCATCCGCCTTTGCGCCGTCGTAGCTCCGCCCCCGGAGAATCTCGGGCGCCGTGAACGCCGGAGTCCCACACCGCGTGCGGAGGAGGCCGTCGTGTTGACTCTCCGGCAACGCCGATAGCCCAAAGTCGGAGACTTTAAGGTCACCATCGTTATCAAGTAATAAGTTTTGTGGTTTGAGGTCACGGTGGGCGACGCCGTGACGGTGGCAGAAGCTCACGGCGGAGATGAGTTGTTGGAAGTAGAAACGGGCGGTGGGTTCCGACATCCGGCAGCGGCGGAGGAGCTGTGTGAAGAGCTCACCGCCGGCGGCGAGTTCGATCACTAAGTAAATCTTGGTTTTGGTGGCCATTACTTCGTGTAGTTTGATGATGTTGCGGTGGTTCAGCCGCCGCATGGCGGTGACTTCACGGAGGAGGCGTTGCTCCGTGGCCTGAGCTCCGGCGGAGGTGGGTTTGTCGATGACTTTGATGGCGACGGAGGAGTCGTCGGAGAGGCGGCGGCCGTGGTAGACTTTGGCGAAGCTGCCGCGGCCGAGGAGGCGAGTGAGGTGGTATTTGTTGAAGATGGTGGTTCCACCGTCGCTGGTGGTTCTGTTGATGGTGGTGGTGGAGGATGACGGTGGTGGTGGTGGTGTCATGCCTACCGGTGGTGTACGGTTGCCGGAGAAAGGAATAATGTATATAGAGAAAGTTGGTTTGATTTGGTGTTAAGAAAGATGTTTTATAGGGATTAAAGACATTAAGTATAGTTGGTGCTTTTCATGCAACCTGATATATTTTTGGAAGTGTGAAGTTACATTTTTGCCCTTCACTTGTTTTATATTCATTATTAAACTTTTGTTTAAAACATAATTAATTCTCACTCAGAGTGTGGCATCGACGGATTTTTATTTTCAGACTTTTACGTGAAGGAGAGAGACTAGGGATTTCTTCGGTTTTTAAGTGAAAGCAAATTTGAATACATATCTTCTTTTAAGGAAAGATAAAGCTTCGATGAGAGGGATAAAGAGAGTACGAGAAGACAGCGCAAAAAGTTTTTGATTTGGTCGGAAAAATGTGACATGAAGGTTTATGAAGTCTCGTGCATTGTTAATAGGGGGACTCAACCATTTTAAGAAGTTTAATGCGAAATAAAAAAATCCAAGACACTTTTTGTTTTTCAGTTAAGACATCAAATTTTATTTCCTTTGTTCTTTTGATCAATCCAATTTCTCATTTTTACATTTACTTTAAATTGAAATTAGTATTCAACTAATAAATAAAAAAGTTTTAGATTCAAATAACGATTCAACCAACAAACTATTAAACAAATAACTAATCAATAGCTACTTAACCTAATAAATTATCAAATAAGTCCTAAATCAAATCTCAATTTTAAATACTAGTTAAACTAATAAAGTGTTAAATAAGTCTTAAAAATTTGTTATGTTAATGATTTCGAAAAACAATTGAAGAAACTCAAAACAAAAACTTGAATTGTTGGAATATTATAAATAGAGTTTATTGCCAATTCCGTCCCTGGGGTTTGATGCCTTTTGTCGTTTTCATCAAAATACTTTATTTTTCCTTTCTGTATCCCTAACATCTTAAAATTTTGCCATTTTCATCTATTTTCGTTAACTCCGTTTGTTTTACCCGTTAAGCGGACATCAACTTTGAATATTAAAAGCAATCTAATAATGTTTAAATGTTTGGGAAAATTAAACAATGTTTATTTAAGTTTTTTTTTCTGGTGAGGTGCAAAAATACCTAAATGCCCCAACACATGATATGCACGTGATGACTACTTAACAGGTAAATTAACATGGTTAACGAAAATGAATGAAAATAGAAAGTTTTTTAAATGTCAGGGACACAAAGGAGAAAAATTTTATTTTTGGATGAAAATGACGAAATGTACAAAATCTCAGGAACGAAAATGACAATTTACTCTTATAAATATTAAAATTAAAAGTAACGCTAATAATATGAGGGCTAGACCGAGACTCGCATGATCGATTGTTGATGCTCCTACTTTAATTTATTAGCCACTTTAGATAGAAGAATATATAAACAATGTAACCAATATACTATTAGCTTTTTGTTAAGATTTCCTACTTTTTCTTATTCGATAGAATTGGTTAAATAATTAAAAATATCGTGGTTGGACTGGAAGCGAAAGTAAATTAATTCAATTAAGTAGTTAGGTGCTTCTTTAGCTCATTTCATATATTAGGTAAATGTTTAAATACAAAGGTTTTTGAAATTAAAAAACGTAATAAGTAATCTCAACGATCAATTTCTTTAATCAATTGTTAAAATCAAATTTTAAGAAAAATTTTGTTAAAGAGGTATTCTAAAAATAATCATTTTTGTTGATTTTTTACAAGTTCCCCAATTTTTGCCAACATGTGTAAACTTTTTTTTAAACACCCTAAACCAGACTAAACGAGAATCTAATAATGAAAAGTAAATAAAGAGAATGAGAATACAATAAAATATTGTTCAAAGTTTTCAGTCAAATTATTGTAGTTAAGTTTAAATAAATCATGTTTAATGTAATATTAAGTATGTAATGTAAATAGGATATCATTAATTATAATTTATAAAATACATTTTATGTTATAAATTAGTGAGTGATTTACCAAAAAATCACCAATGAAAATGATTATCCTGACATATTACCAACAATATATACTTACAGCTCACATGTCAGCATGTTTTAGCTTTGTATATAAGGCATCCTCACATACAATTAATGGATCAATTACAAATGTATATTTTGTATCGTTTTAATGCGGGTCTTCCTTTTAATTTCACGCTTTTTGTGACGTTTTTTATTGAAAACTTGCATATAACTTAAACTCTATACGTTTTTTCTAAGTGAAACTTAAACATTTGATCATTTGGTTGAAGGATATATCACATGTTTACTTGATAGCATTAGAATAAAAGTCATTTAATGCATTCAAGAAAATACTATATAACATTCAACTCTTTACTTATTTCCTTAGCATTGAGTACACAAACACACACATGTAAAATTGTACCTATATGATTAATTTTGAGGCCTAAAGATCTTTCAACATATGGTTGCACCTGCATGCCTTGCATAAAGGACAGTCATGATGCTATACATACACGTTGGTGTTACGCGTATGTATATGCCATATATACTTGTAATCAATATCTTAAAGTGTAAATGATGAGAGCACATTCATGACATGTTTTACACCTTCAAAACACGTTTTTTAGGATGCGTAAAAGACTCACATGATCTTGATAATATATATAAACACACACATACATGCTGCATGCATAGAAGCATGCATACATATAAACTTACATGATCCCAACTAATCATTTGTACAGTCTTGAATTTGTGACGGATTAATACATGACACTAGTAGAAAGCTGGACAGTCAACAACTGATAGTTTCCTCAGATTTATAGTGAATGTTGTCATCGAAGAGAATCTGTCGGTTATTGATTTGGCTAACTTGATAACTCAATTTAATAATCTAACTAATGAAGTTAACCAAATTTATAACTTACGTGAATACAACAGAGTTCTTCATTGATAAACCCTTGGCAAAACCCTTTTTGTAAAGTACTATTCGCGCAATTCATATATCATATGGTCATAATATGTAGCAAAACTAACACAATCGTTTACCGAGTGTAGTTAATATGAATCTAATTATTTCTCAAATAAGTTGAATGTCAAATCCTAAGTTTAAGGTTTTCTCAGGGTTAAAACTTAAAATTGATGTTTTTGTAATTATATAAAGTATATTGGATAGGTACAACTTTATATATGCTGCATAAACAAACCATGAATATCGATAAAGTAAATGATGATTCATTATAAATTTTCTCTTAATTTGTCTTGTTTTGTGTGTGTGTATATATATGTTAACTATTTTATGATTTGTTTGAAAAATATCAAGAAGTATGTTAATCCAAATAAACAAAACAAAATCAAGTTAAAATATTGGAATTTCTTTTTTTTTTTTATCTTTGTGCATTCTAACTTATGGTTTTATGTCGTTTTCTCTAATTGTTTAATTTCTTGCATTAAGTATTTTAATGGCTATTGTTTTTTTATTAACTTAATAACTTCATATTAAGTATTGTTATATGATCACGGAGGGATCAAGTTTAAAAAATATTTTTTATAAGAACTCTTTTATATAAAAGTTTACAAATATGTAAAAAATATAACTATTTTATCCATGTTTTATATATGTAGAAAAGAAAGTTCGCGGTTCTCATAATATTAATAGTTATCATTTATTATTTGTAAGAATCTTTTTACACATATGTAAATAAACAAAATAATTCTTAAGGTTAAAGTTCTCAAAAATAAATGTTCCATGTTATATGAATAATATGATCTACAACATTTTGTCACGCAATTATTGTTTGGTCGAAATATATAAAATAAGGTTATAGATTAATAATCGAGACATTTTATTCCATCGGTAAAATTTTACAAATTCTGATATGTTCGTATAGGTTATGTTTTACTTCACCTGATGACACAATTTGATATATCTTTACTCTTAAATTAGATTTAACTTTTGATTTGACGTTTAGCGTATTATGATTTGTGTTTACTAGAGCATTAACAGTGGATTCATTATCTTTATCCATATAATTACATTAAAAATCATTATATTTTCACTCTCCTTTTCATTTAAATAATACTTTTTATACCATTATCATTACTTTTTTCTATCTCCTTCACTCACAACCACTTTTAAAAATATTAAAAAATTTATAAGGATTGAACAGTGATTTTTTAAATATATCAATCCACAATAACATTTTCTCTCTTCTTCACTCACAACACTCAAAAACCATTATATATAATATACCAAACACACTCGTATATTTTTAGGGATTCCACTGTGAATGCTCTTAATGACCCTCCAATAGTGAAAAGTTTGGAAAAGAGTCAATGTTGGATTTGACTTTATGTTTTACTTCACCGAAGAGAAGATCTATCCTTTTACTTTATTGATACGTTGGATTCAAGTGTTAGTTCAGGTTGATCAACGTATCAATAAAATAAAATGATAGATTTTCGGTTAATTTTGGATACATATACATTATCAAGTTCAATAGAAGGTAACGATTATCAAATCAAGGATAGAGTCTGCAACACCTTGACTAATAACCAACTCTAAGATCACCACTCAAAAGCCACTCTTGAGCTAGCATAGAATAATAATTATCTCGCGCCAATGAAATAATCACTCAATAAAATATTAACAAACTCTCCACCTCAATTCATCAAGAAAAATCATACATATAGCTAGATCCTAATTATCTACCCACGTTCATTCGTACAGAATTTGTTCCCACTCAAATGTGTCATGTTCTACCGATCCACATTGAACGGGTCGTAACCAGACATACAACACGGTTCCTCAGTTTTGTAACGGGCCATATATGAATTTGTAAATAACTAATTCGATCCGATGTTAAACGGTTTGATTTAATTTTTTTTGTGACCGAATACTAAATACCCCTTCCATATAAAGAGAATTGGGGTCGATTTGGCTGATTTTAAGTAGATTTTTTATTTTATTGATCTGAGGAGCTTATCTACCAGAGTACGTTGTAATAAAATAATAATATTTTAGGAAAACAAATATTAAAGCAAGAATGTGAGTATTCCAACTCGGAAATATTTTGAAATCATAGTTCTAGCAATAGTTTGATCACTGCAACATACATTTATAAACTTAAAAATATATAGGCCAACTAAATGAAATATAAATTTACATAAAATCTGCATGTTTAAAATACAGTGAGTTTATTCAAGCCTTCACACTTAAAGCAAGAACATGACACATTTGAGTGGGAAAATTGTGAACATCTATAATTTCTAAACAATAATATCCTTTGGATGTATTCTTCAATATTTGTTAGTATCATTATTATTTATTACATTGTAAAGCCCTAATTTCTTTAATAGGGGTAACTTTGCTGCTTATGCATACATTTAATTTTAAATTTAGTTTACACTTTCTACGCTTATAATTTATTGATGATAAACTAAAACCAAAGATGTAACCATAATATTAAATAAAAGGTATATAGTAATCTCTAAGTTCTTTTTAGCCAAGTTTTAGTTGATGAACTTTACATAATAAAGTAAAGAAATGTCAACTGGATATGTAGATAAGCACGACATACTGTTTTTCTAAGTTGTAGATGAAAAGTTATATTAAATTAATTCATAGGGTTTAAATAATCATTATTTTTTGTCCAAGACTAATGTTTTTAGCCACTTTAAAACCGGTTTAAACGAATTCTAATTGAATTTATTTTAGTGATGAATCAGCTCCTATAGTCTGCATCTATTATCAACGATAAACTATTCCCTCTAACTACAAATCTGATTTTCATCATCTAATAAAGACAATATAAATTTAAAGACATGACAAATGTTTAAATAGACAATACAAATTCAAAAAATTATTATTAATTCAGTAAAACGGTACAAAATTTTAAATAAATAAAAAAGACAGTATGTTATTATGCACTTCAATTACATTATAATCATGTATCATGTTCACTCTATTTATTACCCTTATTATAATCACACTACATAAATATGTTGTCATAAATATGCTATGTAATTATACTACCTATTACACACATATAATACCCTATGTGATTACGTTAACTGTTGCGTACATATTGTATACAATGTAATTATACTATGCGCTGTGTATCATCAGTAGGAAAAGAACTTTTGACAATAGTGTTTTTTTATAAAATTTATATTTGTAATAAATAATTATTCTTAGCTTTTTATATATATATATATAGCTTCAAGAAATTCATAAATTAAAAGCTACTTGAGTTTTTAAAAATAATGAAATATTATATAAATTTAATAATAATTGTTCTTCCCATTCCTTGTAAAGCTTTTTATACAATTAATTTTATAAATGTGATACCCCCAATCTCTCAATTTTTGCCTAATCAATAGTTCAAGTCATTTTCTAGACTTGGCATTAATTTTTAACTTTGTATTTGATCATGTGTGCTTAATAAATTGGAACCAATAAAAGGAATAAAATATTGAACCGAATCCTTGAATTTGATTATTGATAAGCACAAAACTAAACTTCCTTCTTTCCTAATATTCTAATCTTCCTTACATTCTAAAGCTAATTGTGCTGCATGAGACCATGATTAAACTTAAAAAACCGCACTTGCCACTAAATAGTCATTGTAAAATATAAAATCATATTGATCATAATATATGCTTTTCCTCTAAGTTCCTGTCACTAGAATGTGGTCAATATTTTTATTAATAATCAAGAAGGTAAAGTTAAATATTTTTATATAATATATTATACAATAAAGTTAAATAATTAACTTTTTGATATGCCACATAATGAAAAAACTTGAAGTTAAATGTTCTATATAATATTTTACAGAAAAGTTAAATAATTTTCTGATATGCCACATAATGAAAAAAATTCTAACCCAACACTGTAACTATATTTATTCTTGTCCTTAAAATGTACTTACAAATTTGGGTAAATCACACAAAAATGTACAATTTCTTTAAGAAATAGGAACAGTGAATGATCTTTGTTTTAATTACTTAAATCTATTATTTGTATCTGTGTTTTTATTACTTAAACTGTTGTTACAAACAATATAAATAATATTCAAATAACTTAATAACTGAATTGAAAATAGACTTCTTAAAAACCCTTGAAAATCATCCAATGTATGAACATAATTTATGTAACTTCAACCATATTTCCTTAGTTTTTGATAATTTTTTTATTTGTGTTTGTCATCTTTACCCATAAGCTCTGCTAATTTTTTCTGCATCGTTCAATTTAATCCGATGTCTCCGAATAAACATTACCTCATCTTAATGGGAGCAATGGTTGATAATAATGCATCCTGATCGATCATCATCATAAACTCTATCGATATGTAAGATAGTGGAGCTATGTTAGGATTGTTAGATAAGTTAATAATCATATTTATAATAACTTAACCATCAATGGATGTCCTATTGTATGGATTCATCTATTGATTGCCATTCAACACTATCTTCAAAGTACTGTGGTTTATTTGGACTCTATATTGAACCATGATGAAGTATAACTAAGAACATCATCTGGTATATTGGAAACATTATCCATTTTTAAAAAGTTATCGAAGAGCTTGACAAAATTCATAGAACGAACCACATGTGAATGTTCAAATGATCCATTGAAGTTCTCCACAACTTACAAACTACCAATAAGCAATAGAAGTGTGAATGTTCAAATGATTCATCTGAGATCGATCAAGAGCTGGCGTTTGTCTCTAATATCTTGTTAAAAACATCAGAACAAGCATAATTATTATAAAACCATAATTAGCTTGATCTAAACATGTTTCGACTCTAATCATGTAGTTTTATTCAAGTTATTCAGAATTTCTAGAATTCTATTTGAAAGGCTTATCATTGTTATTAAAATTATAGTGAAAAGTTCTTTAAAATGATTCAATTACGACTTCAAGTAGGCCTTAATTAAGAAAATTGTCTTGACACGATAGGGAACCAATTGTATTACTTGAATTGTTGTGGTTAGTATTGGTCTAATTAAGTAATTTAAGATATCATTAAAGTTAAGTAGATAACATAAAAAAGAAAGTTAATTATTTGGTGAAATGTACCAGCTTGTCAAGATGGTGATTATCTGCATTCATAATCAAAGAGTATTTCATCCTACTTTATTAAGTGAT
Source organism: Flaveria robusta (assembly GCA_025506415.1). NCBI lineage: Eukaryota > Viridiplantae > Streptophyta > Magnoliopsida > Asterales > Asteraceae > Flaveria > Flaveria robusta. The sequence goes on from CM046465.1 coordinate 1,806,378, forward strand.
AGATGTATTCATTTATAAGCTTTTGTCTTTAACTTGGAATTGACACAATTATAATAAATCTGATGGTATCACGATGTATAATGAAAGATATCTATGAGTAAGTGGTTAGGAATTTATGTTTCATACATGATAAAATATGTAGATATAAAAGTAAATTTAAAGAGTATTAAAGTTAATTGTTAAAAATAAAAAATAAAAGCTTAAACATTATTAATAACATGGGAATTACACGATCGATACAGTCACAACTCTCAACGCAACTACCCCCACCAATTTTTATAAAGACTCTATTCTCATTGATGAATAAACAATGGGTACAATTATTTTGTAATATTCTTAAACTTTTGAATTCAATGAAGAAAGCCGTACTAAAAAAATATCACCGGATGCAACTATCTATCAAAATTTATTTATCTTTGTTACTATGTAAAATAAACATTAATTTCTTCTTTATTTTAATACGTCATATGAAAAGTCATAGCGTATTATTGCTTCTCTTTCTAGATTTCTTTCACATTTGTTTCTTATTTGATAAGAGTTTTTACTTTACATTTTTGTTTTAATTGATAAGAGTTTTTACTTTTAACTTATTTGTTTTAATTGATACTCATATCAAATATCATATATTCAGTTATAGTATCATAATGATATAATAACAAATCAACAAAGCATGTGTAGATATCAACTATCATTGTGACGTGTCTATGTCATTAAAAGCATCAAAACCAAAATAATCCAAAAAACTATAATTATGATGTTCTCATATACGTTCAAAACCAAAACGCGATAAAAACGGGTCTAAGCGCTAGTTACGTAAACTGAAACAATTATGTCAAAAATAATATACTTTTGTTTAGAAAAATATTTGTCTTTATGCTTTATCTTTTCTATGCATATTTGATTTGATTGATAGAATACTTTATTCATATGAACTCAATTCATATATAGTAGAAAAAATCAGTTTGAAGAATTTCTTCATTAGCTGCAACCCACAACGGGTAGAAATATACAATAAGAGTGTTAAATTTTATGATATTTAAGTTTTGATGATTTGCATATTTCTATTCATTCATACAAAAAATAAAAGTGAAAATTAATGTAAAAAAATAAGCAAACTTCAAAAGAAATTTGAAAACTGAAAATCAAAGCAAGAAAAAGAATCCTAAAAATAAAAGAAATCTTAAAACTAATAATAAATTTATTAAAGTTAAAGGGTCGTATGATAACTTTATTAAAGTTTAAGGGTAAAAGTGTGAATTGGGTAAAAAAATAGATGATTAAAATATAAAGACTGTAAGTTAAAATATGTGATATGTAACTCTCCACTTATGACATATTTTAAGAGAGAATTTCTTACATAGCTCAATAAATTTTCAGGATATTATATAACTTTTGTTAATGAATTTTTAATTAATGGTAGTTTCACCTTTCTTAAAACATCATTCTAACTTTTATTTATTCTGTTTCCTTAAACATACACATCAATTCTTCAACCATTCTAGCCAAACCTTTTAGATTTTATAGCTCGACCATGTCTCTTTCAATCCCTCCTAGTTCGGATACTACCATATTGGTTATGTCTTATGTAGTTGTGGTAACATATCCTGATTCGAAGGATCCAATGCACATTGAAAAAGGACACACAATTAGACAGAAGATTTCTAGCGATGCTTCGGCAAGCCATTACTTTTGAAGCGTATGAAAGTCTATTTATCAACTAAAACGTATTGCTCGTCATTGTGTTTAATACTTTATTACTCATAGTTTTTTTTTTTTTTTTTTTTTTTTTTTTTTTTTTTTTTTGCACGTCATTATGTATTTTTACCCTTTTTAGAGTAACAATACTTTTTATTATAATCTTACCCGTGTATTAAATTCTTTTTTTTATAGGAAAAACTGATTTTATTTAACATAACCCATTTAAAATTAATAGTAATTAGTAAAAAAATTTAATATCTAAAGTAAAATTCATTAACAGTGTGAGACGTGATACATGAATATATTTGGTGCCGTTCAAAAAAAGAATGTGAATAGATTTGGTGATCCATCAACTTTGATGGTGATTTTCGATCATATCTACTACTTTTTTAAGGTGAAAATTATTGAAGAAAATTGACTTCAACGGACAATATAACAACACACCAAATTATCAAATCATAACCGCACCATCAAATTATTTACTACTATACAGATTCTACGGCTTTAATTTTTTTCATATTTTTTTAACTTATCAAATGCCTTTTGTTGTTAAAAAATATTATTTAATTTCCGATCTGGAACTGCTTTTTAATTAATTAAACATGATTTCTGTTTTTATATAATTATATTATACGAAAAATGTTTAAAGATAATTAATAAATAATCTTTTTGACATAAAGGTGAAATAGATTTGACCCTACCAGTGCGACCTTAATAAAAAATTCGATATTTACAGAACGTTTAACAAAATTTGAAACTTATTGTTGGCTGTTACGTAACATGTTGATCATTTATCAACTTTTATCCGTGTGAAATTCTTTACGTTTTTTTTACGTTTGATGATAGTATTTAGGCGACATTTATTTGATTATTTCAGTTGTGTTTTCCTATACTACAATTGGGTGTGAGTAAGAATTGATTCACGACACTATTGCATAGGTCATGACTTAATGTGTGTAATTTTTAGTGACGTGGGATAGAGGTATAATACATCGAGGAAATTGCTACTTTGTGATTAAATCTAAGTAAATTTATATTTTATTCGTTGAAAGATGTTCCTATTTTTATGTATTTGTGAAACTATTGTTTCATTATAATATTTTATATTAATATAACAGGCACATGACAAGGTGTTTGTAACATTTAGTCATGCATACCAACCAATATTACATACTTGATTCACAAGGATTTCATGAATTTATTTTGTCGCCCGAATGAAAATTATTCTGAAGGTCACTCACCAATCCATCATGGGCTACTTTCATTTAAAGCATTTTTAACTATGAAGTTATATTTCAATCAACAACCAACACAGCTAAAACGTGTTAATGATATTTGAGGTAAAACATTTCTTGTGGTCCATTATCTTTGTAGTGGACATAACATAATAAATTAGAATGATGTGCGATTTGCTTAAATTGTTCACCACCCTTTGGACTTATCGTCCAATTCAAAACTTCTTAGGAGATCACTATCAATAAAATGGTAAATCGAACTTTATTAATCCTAGATCAAAAATATTTCACCCAAAATCAGTAAAGAACAATAAAAAAACAAAACATGAACAAAAGAAGATCAAAACTATGTTGAAACAGACTTGAGATTATCAACATGATAATCTAATACAAGACAATCGCTAGAAATCACTTGTCATCCTTTATGTAAATCAATAGAGAAACTCGCTCGATTTGCGAACTTGCAATGAAAAATGAGAAAGCTAAACTTATCATCCTTTATATAAGTCAACAGAGAAACTCGCTCAATTTCCGGTAGCAAATGTTGTGACGATGACATATTGTTGTTTATACGGAAGTTCTTGTGATAACAAAGAAGAATCAGCCCCTGACAAAAGCGGATTATGATGTATTGATACGTACAAGACCCAATACATAGCCTATAACAAGTTTAAAATATTACACTCTGGTCACTCATATATTTATTTGTTTCAATCAAGCCATTAAAATGTTAGGAGTGTTCCAGTTAGGTCACTCATGCTTCTTTCAATTTTTTTAAATAATATGCAAACTTTTTAAATAATTTGATTTTTTGTATGTATTGTTAATTTTTTTAAATGTTTTTTATTTTTTTAAGAGTATTTTGCAATTTATGAATAACCTATTTATAACAATTTAGAAACTTTAATAACCTGATTGAGAAAAAAAAATTACAAGTGACTTAATTGAAAAAAAAACATTTTATAAATGATGTAATTAGAACAATCTTGACTTAATTACTATTTTACAAAGTTATCCTTATTATTTACGACCAATATACTTAAAGTACACATGTGATAACTGAGGCGGCGTATTCCTTACGACCAACAATCTCTTGTTGGATAACAAAACAACGCTACATGATATTTGTATAAATTGTCTCAGTTATTTTGATCACCACCTTTCTTTTGTAATGTATTTTACAAACCTAACATGATTATTTTTCTCAATCATATAATTAACAAACTTTTACATATGTGATATATTTTAAAATTTTACTTTGATATGTCCTCAAGTGGATATTTTAATTGTAAGTGATGTATTCCTAACCAAATATCACGAAATTTATTCTTTCAAGGTATATATGTTATGATTTTTTCCTAAAAAATTTAACTATTTCTACGAAAAAATTTGCTTTGATAGATTTTAATTTCAAATATTTTTTTAGTTTTTAAAATTAACATATTTCTGTTCTCAAAAATATTACCTAAAAATTTCAAAAATCTAGAATTAGCCATATATAGTCAAATCCAGGTTTGACAAATTAGTAATACAAACCCGACCCGGCCCACATAGTTTGAGTCGGTTTGTTGTAAAATCCTAATCCACATAAACGCATCACAAAATTAGGGTTTCAATTGAGCTTCAGAAGAACGAAATCTGTAAAATTGAATTTGATTTCAGCTGTCGAAGGCGTTTAAGATGACATCCTTGGGTACATCTAAAGGCGTATTGGAGATTGCAAAGTTCGCCGTTTACGTTACGGTTCCCATCGGGCTTATGTATTTCTTCGCCAACAACACCAAGAATCTTCACAAATTCATGGGTGCTGTAAGTATATTCTTACAATTCATTAAATTAAGCTTGTAATGGTGACCGTAATGCTTATTTGATATTGATTTTGACTTTGATTTCATTAAGGTTCAAATCCCATGTTAGTGTTAAAGTTTAAAAGTGATCATTTTGACATTTGAAATCAAAGTTTATTTATGTTTCTGTAAGTATATTGTTACAGTTCGCCAATTTAAGCTACTAGTTTCGATCGTAATGCTTCTATGATAAAGAATTTACTTTGATTTCTCTAAAGTTCAAATCTCATGTTAGTATTGAAGCTTAGAAGTGATTATTTTGTCATTTGAAATCAAATTTTTAGTTATGTTGCCGTATATTGTTACAATTTACCAATTTAAGCTTGTAATGTCGATCTTAATGCTTCTCTGATAAAGAATTTGACTTTGATTTCACTAAGGTTGAAATCACATATTAGTGTTTAAGTTTAGAGGTGGTCATTCTGATATTTGAAATCAAAGTTTAGTTATATATCTGTAAGTTTGTCGTCAAAATGTTCCGATTTAAGCTTGTAATGACGATCGTAATGCTTCTCTGATATAGAATTTGACTTTGATTGCATTATATGTAGTGCATATCCATTTTTAATATACCATTTTTAGCTTTTAATGACTATCTTAATGCTTCTATGATGAAGAATTTGACTTTATTTTCCCTAAAGTTCAAATCCCATGTTAGTGTTGAAGTTTAGAAGTGATCATCATTTGAAATCAAGGTATAGTTATATTGCTGCAACCATATTGTTAGGATTCGCCATTTAAGTTATTAATGTCGAGTGTAATGCTGCTCTGATGAAGAATTTAACATTGAAATCAAAGTTTAGTTATATTGTAGGAATGAGGAGATCGTAGGAATGAGGAGATCGTCCGTATTAGATGCCATTTCTACTGGATTGAATTGTTTGTTGAATTGATGGAGGATAATATCATAATAGAAATTTGATCTAGTTGGTAGTTTCACATCTAATGTTATGATTCATTTGTATCTGTTTTGAAGCGTCAATATGTTGTGTATCCTCCAGAGGGACCAAGGCCACAATCACCAGAGGAACTAAGAGAAATGGCTCGGGAGATAGCGCGCAAGCGAGGTATACCATCATGAGCCTGAAAGATGTAAGGTTTTTGGATCATAGCGTTTGCATAATCTCTCAATTGCATCATGATCATGTGTTCTGGTTCATGTTATCTGCTGTCAATTTTCAATAAAAATGTATTCAGTAACTTTGATGTAATTCTCTGAAATAATGTGGTTACTTGACGATACTGGCATTAGTGTTATATATAGAGTTATGTATATGTACACGTCGATTGAGATGAATTGTTTTTGGCCTGACTGACGGGTAAGTTTGTAAGTCAAGGTCAAGTGAACAGAACGAAATCTAGATCATTGTATTTGGATGTGTATAAAACTTCAATAAAAGTGTCTATTGGAAGTTTGATGGACTTCAATAGATATGATCAAGTGTGTGCAGAGCCCGGGTTGGATCAGAAATGTCAACAAAATTGATCGATACGTATGTTTTCTTTTAACCAAATCGATATCATTAGACATGAAACTATATGAACGCTGGTTTGTTGGCACATGAGCTAGCTTTTGCCGTCTCTGGGTTGTGCTTTTGCGTAAAAACTAAAAAAAAATGCGCGCTCGCTGTGGTTGGTGTTGGGTTAGGCGTCCATTTCGGTTTCAACCGGACCGTAAACCAGAAAACCAGAAAACATGAAGATTAGTAACCAAGAACCATACTGCTCAAACTATTTGGGTCAGTTTCTCTTGTTGTCCTATTTTCCTCACTCATTATTCAAATAACAAAAATATATTTTTTTATGAATATAAATTTTAAAACAATTGATTCAATGGTGGTGGAAAAAGAAAAGAAGATTTGTTTTTTCTGGTGAATGATTTAAATTTATTACACGGTGTTTAGGTTTTCATTTTAAGAGCATGCGCAAAGGTAAGTGATACTCCCACAAATGGCTATGTTAAATCTACTAATATTAAAGACTAGCTTTAGTAACTCGTGTATTACACAGGTTAAATAAATAAAATATTAAATAGAATAGTATTTATTAATTATAAAACAATATTATAAGATAAGATATAATTGAAATTACGTATTAGTACGGATATAAGTAATAAAATAATGATTTAAATTGTTTAAACTTTTTTGTTTAAAAAAACTAAACATTTTGTTCGTTTTAAAATTTTTTTATTATTATAACTTCTAATTTTAATTATTTTTTATTTATAAATATTTTACTTTTTAAAAATATCAATTTTAAAATATTTTGATGTTTTAAAAAAAATCTTATTGTATAAAAATTCATTTTTTATAAATAAAATTTATAAAAAGAACTTTTCTATAGAAAAATAAATAATATTACAAGGATTTTTAGTCTATAAATTACGAGAATTTTTCGTCTATAGAAAAATAAATAATATATCCGTAATTATAGTAATAATCTATCTATTATAATAAAGTAAAGTTTTAAGTTGCCACATGTCAAAATATTATGCTTTCTCATATTGATTTTTCCGTATCTCTCATAATGAATGATAATAATAAATAGTAATTATATTATTTAAAACATTTTCAAATTTGAAGATATTATAAAAATTATAAACTAGATTTTTATATAAAAAATAAACAAACTTTAGAAAAATATAAGATACAGATTTTTTCTTAAACAAAAAACTTTTCTAGAAATTCTAACTTTTTTTAAAATCGTATTTTTATTTTAAAGGTGATTAAAAAATAATATTATATTTGAAAAACAAAATGTAAAAAAAAAACAATCTCATAAAACGAGAGTTTAAGATGATATTATTATTGTTTTACTTGAAATACTTATTTATAAGTAACTTAATCGCATTTTATCTAAAAATAACGTTTTTTAATTTTTATTATAAACTATATAATATTTTATTAATTCAATCCGTGTATTACACGGGGTATAAACTAGTTAATAAATAGAAAAATACGAGAAATTTTGGTGAGTAAGATTCTGATGCTATAACGTATCCTTTTCATTTAATATTTTATTAGATTACAGAGATTAAATAAATAATATATACTGACCATATATTATTGGTTGTTCACAATAACGCGGGAAAAAATCCACCCTTTTCCACCTTAAAACTGTAACAAAACTCGAGATTATCAACGTCATGAGAAACTTCGTGGGAAAATTACTCGTAATTTTGACAACATCAACGACTATGAAAATCGCAAAGACCGCCATTGACTTAGAAGTAAACTCAGTCTTTCTTCCTTCTTTCACCATCATATCAAACGTTAATCCCCTATATGCTTCTCACAATCAACGTTTGAGGACCAATTTTCAGCTGTTTACAGGTAATCTTGCAACACCCATGTCAATGATTTGGTTATATTGATTGTGTGGGTGTAGATTTTGTAATCAAGTGAAGAAATTGCACTTGGGTTGGTTACCAATGGAAGATTTTGATGATGAAATGTTGAAATTGTTGTTGTTTTTGAAGTATAGTTTCATGCCCACCAAGTGTTTGATGATTTGCTTAGTGGGTTGTGACTTTTGGATTGATATGTTTTGGGGTATGATTGTTTCTTTAGCTTTTTGATACAATAAACTTGTAGCTGGTAGTCCTTTGTTTTCAGATATAAGTGGTTGTCTGTGTTGTTGTTGGTGTTTGGGGGATTTTGTGTGTGTGTGTGTGGTGGGGGGGGGGGGGGGGGGGGGGATTGATTAGGGTCTCAAATCATCTAAATCTTTACTCACCACCTATGATGTACTTGCTAAATTGAACAATTAACCTACTTCTTTTTGTGAGAGTTAAAAGGGTCAATGCTATCAAATTTGACACAAGTTTTAAAGATAGCTTCTTGATGTACTATTCTTTTGAAGCTTCTGTTTAGAAAGTATCGCTTTTATAACAGATAACAGTTTTTTCCTTGATTTTTAAATAGCATTTGGCTGCATGAAAACGATTCAAGATTGTTTTTTTACCACCATGGTTCTTGAAGTATGCTGGCATCTTAGAGCATTCACAGCCTGTACCCCATTTTTATACGAGTTGGTGCCCTATATTATAAGAGATGGTTGTGATTGGTTGTGAGTGAAGGAAAAATAAAATTTATGGGGGTTGTACCGTGATTCCCCATATTTGGAGAATCACGGTACAACCCCATAAATTTTTTAATATTTTAAAAGTGGTTATGAGTAGATGAAAGAAAAAAAGTAATGATAAAAGTATGAGAAAATATTATTTAATTGAAAAGAAGAGAGAAAAAATATATATTTTTAGTGTAATTATGAGAATGAGAATGGGGGATGGATTGTGAATGCTCTTAAGCATTTGTTATCAAGGATATGCTATGAGTTACTAACTAGCATTACATTCCAAACAAGTGCTGCCTTTTGACTTAATATGTGGAACCCATTAATTATCAAACTAAAACTGATCTTGATTTTGTTACTTAATTACTATTATCATTTATTAATATGTTTTGCTTTTTTTATGTTTGAAATAGTAATAAATTAAACTCCAACAATCTTACTTCCAACTTAAAGAATTATTTTCAGAGTTTGTTGCTGAAATCTACTGTATTATTTTATATATAGCAATTTCCATACTCAAGCTACAAAAGACTAACGAATCCTTGGACTATAAGGGGGTGTTCTTGCCAATCTGCCTACTTATAAAACAAATTTATTGATTAAGTTTACGCTCATTGGATTTGTAGCTCTTTTTGTTTCTTTTAGCCAATAGCAGTGATGGCAGATATCCTACCAATTGGTACAATATTAGCTGTGGCCATTAACCAGGTAATCAAAACAGCTCATGCTGCCAAAGATGTAGTTGTTGAGAAGGAAAGTTTCAGGATCCTTTCGGCTCATCTTTTTGACATCGTGCATGTGTTAAAACAACTTGAGCTAGGAAAATTAAACGAATCACCAGTCACAAGAAAAACCCTCGAAAACCTCGAAACTGATGTCAAAAAAGCCAACGCTCTTGTGGAAAAATACAAAAACCGAGGACGTTTCTACTTGTTGATTAAATGCAGGCACATTGTCAAAGAAGTACAAGATGTAACACGAGATATAGGGAAATCATTAAATACTTTATGCCTTGCAAACACCGAGATCCTATCTGAGATATCTGATGAAGTAAGTCGATTACAAAATGAGATGCAGCGAGCCGAATTCGCCACCTGCCAATCTCAGCTCCAAATCCTTGATAAGCTAGACCAGGGTCTTGCAAGTCAAAAACTTGACAATGGTTTTGCAAATGATATCATAGTGGACATAGCTCGAGCTGTGGGTGTGACAGTTGAACCATCTGAGATTAGGAAAGAACTAGACAGCTTTAAGAGAGAAAAAGAAGAAGCAGAAAACCGAAAAGAACGGGCTGAGGTTTATTTTTTGGAGCAAGTTATCGAGCTGTTATCACGAGCTGATGCTGCTCAGGATTATGAGCAAGTTAAAGATCAATATATGCAACGATTAAGGGTGATTGAATGCCATGATCCAAAATCAGAATCTATTCCACCTTTCAAAGCTTTCATTTGTGGGATCACTAAAACTGTTATGGTTGATCCCGTTAGTCTCTCTAATGGTACTGCATATTCAAGAGTTGCTATTGAAGCATGGTTTGGTTCTGGTAAAAAAACTGATCCTATAACTGGTGAGCCCCTTGAAGATTTGTCTTTTAGACCAAATATCCAATTGAGACAGTCAATTCAAGAATGGAAAGAACTCAATTACTGCATGAAGATTAGATCTTGCAAGGCTAAATTGATGTCAAAAAATGATTCAAGTGTTAAAGATGCGCTTTGTCAAATGCGAGATCTTATAGAAGAGAATTTGATTAATAAAGATTGGATTTCCATTGGTGGACTCACTGAATTGCTCATTAACATCCTCCCAAACTTGCATAACCAACAAGTTAAAACAGAAGTATTAGTCACATTAAAGTATGCCATTGAAGGACATCCAAGAAACAAGGTAATTATTTACCTTTTTTTAGCAATTTTCTCTATCTTTAAATGTTCTTGAACTAATATCAGTTTTCTTTCTGTTTTTTATTAATAGGATATTTTTATTGAAAATAGGGGTTTTTGTCACATTGTTCCTTGCTTAGAGTGTGAATCAAGTCCATCTAAAGCTGCATTAGAGTTGATATATGAGATAGTTGTTGAGGAATCAAGTCAAAATATGGATTACACCCGAGAACTCTCTCAGCAATGTAATCCAGTTTCCTTTCTTGTGACCATTTTAAAGGGTACAGAGGTGGCGTTAGCTGAGAAAGCACATGAAATCTTGCAGAAACTTGTGGATGTTGATGAAGAAAATGTTGTTATTGCTGCCAAAAAAGAATGGTATGGACCTCTTGCTGACCGGATTGTTCAAGGTTAGAAAACTTTCTGTATCAGCTTTTGATGTTCTGATAAGTGTTATTTTTTCAGATTATGTGGGGGTCAAATAACCAGTTTTAGGTAGTGAGTTTCATACTATCTCCAGCAAAATTGATAATATAAAGGGGCAAAATACAAAATCTATCCCTTTATTTAACCTAGTTTAAGGGATATTTACTCACATTTAACTATGTCTCTGTCCTTTATTAGATATGCAAACCCTCAAACATCTAGTCTCATGAATACAACTGTAAACTACAAAAGCATATTCGAACACTATCTTGTATAACATGTTTTTTGTTACAAACAGATTTACTTATTTTAATTATTAAATATAATATAAACACTTGCAACATCACATTTTGTGGAACAAGGAATTGTCTTTCTTCAACAAATATTGTCTTTCCATTTCTGCATTTAACCAAACAACTTTTGCACTTATAATTGATTTGAATGTTACCCAAGGTCCAAAACCAACAAAAACGGCGATTCTAAAAAGGATTGTTCATTTGGAGCTTGAAGAACATAACACAAAGGCTCTGTGTGAGCTCGGTTTGATTCCACCTTTACTCGAGATGGCATCTGCTGATCTGGAAGCAAAAGAATTATCGTTATCTATGCTTGTAAAGCTTTTAACAAGTTCAGAAAACAAACAACTTTTCTCAGCTGCTGGTGCAGTTCCTCTAATAGTTGACCTGATGTGTTCTTCCCCTTTACCGGTCCTCATTCTTGCTAAATGCTCAGAAATCCTCGAGAAACTCACTTCCAATGGTGACGGTATCAAGTTTCTTGTTGTTGAGAATGGAACCCAACTCAATCTAGAATCTTTAGTCCAGAATTTGTTAGCTTTTTTACAAAATTCTCATTTACCATTTAGCGTATTGAGGCCCATTTTACGTTCTCTTTTCAAGATTTGTGAATCTGAATCTGGGCTTGTGAAGACTGCAGTTCTTACGGCTGGTGGGATTTCACTTGTACTTAATCTGCTTGATCATGCTGACAGTGAAACACGTGAAGCCGCCATCAACCTCCTGTTCTTATTCTCTAACCATGAACTGCTAGGAGTGGCTGAGTTCCTCTTAAAACCAAGAAGATTAGAGGCGTTTATCGGTCTTCTAGAGAACACAGTCAAAAGTGATGTACAAAAGGCTGCGGTTGGTTTATTAGCAAATCTGCCAAAATCAGAAGTTACCCTCACAAGCAAATTAATCGAGTTAGAAGGACTAAAAGCGATTATAGAGATACTAGAGACGGGTAACACAGAAGCTAAAGAAAATGCCTTGAGTGCACTCTTTCGGTTCACAGATCCAACCAACATCGAGGCTCAGAAGATAGTGGTTGAACTCGGGGCTTACAATTTACTCGTGGACTTCCTTAAAAATGGTTCAGTTACAGCCAAGGCACGAGCCGCTGCTCTCATTGGTGATCTATCCATGCGTAGCTCAGAACTGGCAATGACATCATCATCCGGTCAATGGTGCTCGTGTTTTGGTCGAACCCGGGTCAACATATGCCCGGCTCATGGTGGTATATGCAGCGTGAAGGGTACATTTTGTCTTTTGGAGGCAAAAGCATTACCTGAGTTGGTCAAACTTTTGCACGGGGAAGTCCATGCGACAGCTTATGAAGCGATTCAAACGCTTTCAACTTTAGTCGACAAGGAGTCCCCACGCAGAGGGGCTCATGTACTACACGAGAGTGGGGCCGTGGTTCCTATTTTGGAGGTTTTGAACTGGGGTTCAGAGTCTTTAAAGGTGGAGGCTTTAGAGGTGTTGGAGAAAGTCTTTATGTTGACTGAAATGGTTGACTGGTACGGGTCAACAGCTCGACTAGCTCTTGTGAGATTAACCGGTCGTCGCATTCATGAAGAGGGTCATCTTCATAGGAAGGCTGCTAAAGTATTGCTGCTCATCGAACGCCATTCGCGGTCATCGAATTCATTTGTTACCGGAGTTAGCGGCTAATTATGGCTGATGATTTGTGATCTCAGTTAGTTGTATTAAATGTGGAACTTAGACATTTAGAACTGAGTTATTAAACTCTTACATATATGTTAGAATGCCATAAAGCTTCAAAGGTTGTTAATGAGTATGAATGTATGATTTTGTTTTAAATTTTGAGTTAATAAAGTTATATCGGACTGTTGGAATTTTGAATGACAATTTATTATATTCTCTAAGATGATTAAAGGGCTGTTTGATTTCACTTACTCGGTCAGAAGATGCTGACCGGGTAAGAGCTTGTTCCAAAACTGACCGTGTAAGCGAAAAAATATGCATGGATCAGTGGTGTCGGACCGGGTCAGACGTGAAATAGTGCAAATCAAACACACTGACAGGCCAAAATGTCTGACCGGGTCAGACATTTTAACCGGGTCAGAAGCAAATCAAACAGCCACTAAGTTAGTTTTACTTTTATTTATAAAGGAATGCAAAACTACACATATATTTTAGTTTTTATCAATGCATTTGAATTTTGAAATCTTAAAATGTTAAACACAAAATGATGATATGAAAGTTATTTTAGTCAATGTTTTCAGAACAGGATCAGAAAGTGAACCGGATGCCCTACTGGTTTACTGGTCGGACAGGTTCGACTGGTCGGACCGGTTATAAGAACCGGAAAAAATTATAACTATTTTAATGAATATATATGTAAAAAATACTGAAAATTTTAAAAATATATAAAAAAAACCGATCCAACCGGTCCAACCCCCGGTTCGACCGGTTCGGAATAAACCGGCTGGTTCAATGCCTCCAAAACGAATTACACATGATCGGACTGGTGGCCATGGCGATTTCCCGGTCGAATCGGGTCCGATCCAGCCTGACAACACTGATTTTAGTTTAGTTTTTAAAGTAACCTTTAACCTATTTCCATTAACTAACTATACATACAACTTCAAGATTTGAAAATTCAATCAATTGGATAAATAGGAGGCATCTTTATCATTAAGATGTCAAAGGACCCGATTAATTGGATAAATTTTAGGTTAATTGGATTTATTTAAAATCAAAGAGAAAGAAGAAGAAATATTGACATGATTTAGGAGATGTAAAGCCACGTGGATTCAGTAATATCTTTATTTCAGGTACAACAAACATATGAGTTTAGGATAGAGTATTGAGATACCTAGATGAAAAGGTTTTAGAGTTTGCTTTGAATTTTGCATAGTTGATGATAAGTTGTATGGAAATTGATCTTCAAGATTAATTGATTTATCAATAGTAAATTGTTAATGATCATTCGTGTTAACTAAGATTAACATCAACTTGGTCCATCAATTGCAAGTAGGATTAATAGCAATCGCTAGTAGTAGTAACAGATCGTTAGTGGCAATTGATTGTCATTAGTTTTGTAACTGGTCGTTAGTGATATCTAGTTACCAACACCAACATTGGGCAATCAACACATCATCATCGATAACTGGGTTACCGTTGACATAAGCTTTGTAATTGAAAAAAATACATGTTAATTACCCGCCTATGTAAAAACGATGTTTGGTCTATTTTAAACAATGAATATTTTAGGAATTAGGTGATGTTTTTCTCATGACATAAAAACATACTCGTTCTTGTTTTACTTAGGATTACCCTAATTGTAGATTAGAGGTACTATCAAAAGATCAATACATAATATAAACAATTCTAAACTATAAAACCTAGAACCGGTTAAAATCACCACCTTTTTTTATCATTAGATTGAAATTTTTTAAATTATTTTATAGATGGTGGAAAAATTAATCATATTTTATTAAATTACTCTGATATTTAAATCTAAGTTCACGATGATAATTAACAACTAGATGGTAACCCTTCATATCAAAATCAACTCTTAGCTATAGTACAATCTCTTGATGGGAATCACGCGACAATAAACAAGTGGTCCATGTTAATGTGTAATTTGCCTTTGATTTTTTTTTTTTTGTTTTTTGTTTTTCTATATTGATTTTATTGTTACTTTTTCATGAAGCTGAAAAATAGAAAAACTAAAAGACTTGGCTAGGTGGTTTTATGCTTTCTCATTAAACAACCCCACCCAGACTTAGGAATGCTAAACGGGGCATGTTTATGGGTTGTAAGGTCCAACCCAAACACAACATGAACCAAAAAATCATACCAAATGGAATGTAGCTCAATGGTAACAAGGTGTTGGAGTGGTGTCTCTCTCTAGCAGTGAGGGTTAAAGTTTTATTGTGAACAATTAGTGTAGATTTTAAGTACATTTAGTTGGTGAGCGAGTCCATAGTTCCAGAAAAATATAATTTTTAAAAATACAATAAAATTACTAATGAAACTATCATATTATATGTTCCAAGAAATTCCTTACTAATATATGGTATCTAATATTAATATTCTTCTTGTTATTTTTCATATTACAGAGGCTACTTTCTATCGACTAACCCAATATGATTGGCAAATATTTTTCTAGGTTGGTATGATATGTTTCTCACTTCCTCTCACAATCATATGACTAGGATTGTTTGGTGAAGGAGATACATTGTACAAGGTTTTCGTGGCTGTATCACAAATAATTTCTTTTAATAGGTCTACAATAATAATAAAGACATGTTTTACATTAATATTTACTTAAAATAGCTCTTCTATGAATATTAAAAAATCATTGTATATAAACAATGAATGACATTCTTTCAAGTGAGGGATGAGTCTGGTACGATGAAAGTCTTTTTATATTTAAAATTTTATTTATCATAAGACATTTCGGTTGTCAATTGATGATTTTCAAAAAATATTGTAATTCTAGTCCTTCTAGTTGGGTTTTCTGCTGTGTGAGTAGGGTTGGGACTTCAGAATTATTCTTATGTGAACAACAAAAAGTCTAAATTGTATGTAGCTTTGTTAAAGTATTTTATTTTTAATTTATAATTTTTTTTATAAATCTATCTATTTAGCAAATAAATGTAACACGAGATAGAGATGACCTCATATCTTTTATCTAGAGTACGTTTACGTGATTTGTTTGTTATGATAATTGCAAAAACGTCCAATGGGACCCTTAGTTACCCAAGAAAATGACTCCAAAACATCATACAACTAGTCTAGCTAGATTTGAAAAGATCATAACAAATAGAGAGTTCATTTAATACCAAAAGTGAAGAACTCACATTATTTTTATCTAGATTTTAGATTATTTAAACTACAACTTTTATCTTCCCTTGGTTTTAGCTTCATTATTTTTCAAATATCAAAGATGTAATAATTTACATAGCATCACGCTTTTAAAGTCTTAGAAAATCATATTAAAAAATTTTAATCTTAAATAATCGATCGACCATTAACCTTTTAGTATTTATGACATTTTCATTTTAAAAGTGCATCTAACCAAAAAAAGTACATAAAATTACAAATCTATTGGTATCATTTCATTTATTCTATAACTAAATTCGTATCTACCACCCCTAACTCTCGGCTACCCCAACTATACACGTTGAGCATTCCATAAAACAAATATTTATGTTAAACTAAAATAAATAACATGTACTTAAAGTGTAAGGGCATATGCTATAAACTCATTTTATTTTGTAACTTATTTTCGTGAAAATATATATTTTAACCTCTACAATTCAATTTTAAAACAGTTCAGATTTTGTTGGCTAACTATGTATTTCGACTTGAATAACACTAACTTTATTTGAAGCTATGGACCTTAAATTTTATATTCAAATGTTTAATCATTAAAATTTTTTTTAACAAAACATGCCATAATATAAAAGTTACACGTGTCAGCATTTAAACACGTATTTAATCTTGTTGGCATGTTTATGAACTAGCGTCGTTTAGCGCAAACCTAAAGTAATTAACATAGTATTATGTCATGTAATGTTATAAGGTCATGTCAATAACTTGGTCAATCTTTCTATTTTTAAAGTTGTATAAAAAATTTAATGCTTCGAATCAAATCAATGCAATTAAAGGCCAAACATCCTTTTCTTATTTTTTAATGACAATATACCTAAATACCACCTATGTTAAACTTCTAATTTAAAGTCAGGTCGCTTTAGTAGAGGATAAGCACCATGCCGCTAGAAAACAAAGCTATTGATCAAAATGTCGTCTTTTAACCTCTTAAGGCACTTAATTGTTGAAAATTACAAGTTTTTTTTAATTTGCAATTATATTTCTAATCCCTTAATCTAAATTATGAAATCGAATATGATTATACTTTTCTATAAACCTTTTATAAAAATGATAAGATTTTTGGATATGTATATTTTTATGTATGCTAAACTTATGTTGAGTGTTTTAGGATTTACTGAAAAATGTTTGTTAATATAATAACATTATTTAAATCTTTACAATAGGATTATTTATTTTGTAATCAAATTTATTCTTTCCTGTAGAAATGAACTTATAATCAGTTTCCTTTTTTCTCAACAATATTTGATTCATTGCCACAAGTTATTTGCCAGCCTACCTACAACCATAAAGTTTAATACTAATGCATTAAATAAAACAAGTACTAAAATTGATTTCTAGAAAGTCAAATTTTGAACGTGATGTGTTTTCCCATTTCATGTGTTTACTAATTACTACTTTACTTCCTTTTTCTTTTAGAATTAAATTTTCAATATCGATTTAATATGTTTTGTAATATGAAGAATGAAACAATAAAACATTTCAATACTATAAGATAAAATGAAGTTCTTTTGAAATAAGGAATTTATATATTTTGGAGACGGTTACCATACAAAGTGGTTTTTCGTGCGAAACATACGAAGTTTAAGGATTAAATTATCACGCAAGAACAAGTAATAATCACGCAAGAATAGTAATCACCACACAAGAAGAATTACACTCGCGTGGTATTACTAC
This sequence comes from Flaveria robusta, assembly GCA_025506415.1. Taxonomy (NCBI): domain Eukaryota; kingdom Viridiplantae; phylum Streptophyta; class Magnoliopsida; order Asterales; family Asteraceae; genus Flaveria; species Flaveria robusta. The sequence continues at coordinate 1,824,362 of CM046465.1, forward strand.
GCAAAGATGAAATTATCACACAAGAATCTCTTATTGTGTAATAATTTCACATTTGCATGATAATTACATCTATTCGTGATTAATTCTTACACTTGCGTTATAACTCCACCCGTAACGTTCATTTTTGCGTGATAACTTTGTACGCTTCGCACAAAAAAAAAAACCACTTCGTACCTTAATCAAGTTTACCTAATATTTTATTAAAATCACTTAAAGTTTTTTTCCCACTAAAATTACTCAATTTTCACCACATGTTTAAATACTATGTATTTTTTTTTAGAAATACGGGAGGCAAATAAAACATATATACATCTTGGTTGCTAAAAATGATTTTTTATAACTAACTTGAAACAGATGATAGTGAATAAAAAATTTCCTAAATAATAATCAAGTTAAAACCTATTAAATATAAGTCAAACTGAAAATAAATACTATAGAGTAATCAAAATTAATACATGTTTTATTTATCTCGTCACTTAACTTTTAAAAAATTTAAACAGAGGATTAGAACACCTAGTGAGTGATTTATAAATACATTTTTTAGTGATTTTAATGAAACATTTACGATATTTGATTTCTATTGTGTAAAATTGGTTTTTTATGATATCATACAAATCTTATATTAACTTTTACTTAACATATATATGTTAAGTTTATATCGTATGCATTTGTATAGGTGTAAAAGATGATGCTATAATATAGGTATTTGTTTGTATATTTGAATGAAAATGAAGAATCTAATCAAGTAACGTATTAATTGTAAGACTTTCACCAACCTGTTCATGCTTATTAAGATCGATGTTGCATCTCGTGACAATAGTATATGGGCCTAGCCATATTTTATAAAATAGAGCTATCATGGATCAATTCTTTACGTCATGTCTTACATCAACAATTTACGTATTATTTCTCTCTCATGTTTACCGTGAGACTGGTTTAAGACGGATGAACATAAAAAAAACCTTTGTTAAAGAGAAATACTAAAGCATATTTAATACTTTAGTGATGGGAGTTACACTTAATTGATGATATCTTTGAAATGATTATATTTTATTAAAATCAAAGTACATATAAAAATAGTATGTCATAAGCCGAAAACAACATAAACAACGTGAAAGACCGTTAATGAACACTAAACCTATAAGTCTTGCAACATTTAATTTTAGACCAGTTATAAGCGAGAAGTTATATAAGAGTATAAAAGATATAGCCATAAATTTAAAAAGTATAAACTCTACGATTTAGACGTATTTAAAATACAATAAAGTTTTCTAAATAACAGATATTACTAGTGTTGTTATACAAATAGATTTATATCATTTAAAATTTATATATATTTAATAACGACAATATATGAAATCTTGAAAATTTTATAACAGCAAAATAGTTATAATTACTCACAATTCATTGTGAAAACCCTCGTGTTATAAAACATTGTTGATATAAAAATTAAAAATTTTTAATATTAAAACTAATATATACACGAGCATATTTTAAACATTTTATCACAATAAAGTTATGACTAATTATTTTATTTTGTCATACAAGGTATTTGTGTGACCTCAAAAAAGTTTCAAATAATGCTTCCCGTTAATTAAAACATATGTTGTGCGTGTGTAAATTAAGTACATTTTAATTTATGTTAGTAAACATGAAACATTTTTTTCCCAAACTAAAATTAATTTATTATAATTGTTTGTAGACAAATCTAATTAAAGATTAACTTATTGATTATTGTTACTATTATTAACGATAGTATATTGCATAGAAATGCTTTTACTTCAATTCAAAATTACTTTTACGATCATAATTATAAAACATATATCCTAAGATGTTCGTTTTTGAGACATGTTATTCAACAATAAAATTTTATAAAAAAGCTTAATTTTTATACATGATTTTTTCAATATTGTAAGAAAGAAGCAACCTGGAATTCTCAAATTTATTTCTTTATCCTATATAAAGGAGTGAAGGACCATATGGCAATATAAAATCTTTGTATGAAGAAATAGATAAGACAACCATACAAGACACGTATTAGTTTTCTTGCGTTGACTAAAATATATATGTCCCATTTACAAGTCTTCGTCAATTATTTCAACATTTTTTATGCTCGATATGTTGCTCTAATATTTGTTATGTTTTATTTTTATTTTATTTTAATTGTAAATGTTAAAGGTTATGTTACATAACACAATATATAGTCTTAATTACGTTATACAGTATGAATGTATCATGTATGATGTATATAAGATAATAATATATAGAAACTACAAAAATGAAATAATTTTCTTGTGTTCTAAAGTTTTGAGAGGGAAGAAAAAAGATGAATTTATATTTTGTTTTAGTAGCAAAGAACGTGAAAAAGATGAAGACGAATCCTATTTCTGATAAGCAACGGAAAAGAAAGTTTAAACATATATGTAGAAAAGTTAAAATATTGAAATTGTAACCAAAATATATATGTTCAAACTTAAAAGATGAGATTAATTTGATGGAAACAAAATATGTCATGCGATGCATTTATTTATCATGTTTGATTTATAAATTTGTTAAAGGATGTAAAATGTGACGTTGGAGGTTACAGTGGGGATGGTGGCTAGCAGAGGAAAGGAAAGTGACAGAGTCGGTAGAGGTGATGATGGTGAAATACGTGAAGATACTAATCTTTTGGTTAAATTATTTATACTTAAGTAAAACTTTTTATACTTAAATAAATTTTACGTAGTTTATTTTAGTTTTCGTTTTCTTGTTATCTAAATAAACTTGTTATCTCTTGAATTAGAGTCTCTATTTCCGGTGCATACCTAATAAGTACTAGATAGAACTCATATACCAATTTGATTGAATTTTAAGAGACCAAACATGACCAAATCTTTTTTAATATTTGAACTTACTCATTTTAATCATTCTAAAAATAAAGTTAATCAGTGTCCTCATATTTAGACACTCACCTGTATAAATCAGCATCCCCTCTAAACGTCTCGTATACGGCTATACAAGACGTATAGGATCGATGTTACTGAGAACGAGTAAATTTTAGATGGCTCTCGGATGACTATACATCTCATATAGGCTTATAGAATGCGTATAACGGAGTTTGACACTTAAGACGATGGAAGATTCAAGGACTAACAGAAAAATTATAGCATAAGACTATACGATCCTATAAAAGTCTCTGACAACTTTTAATCATTGACCTTGGTTTTTGGAACGACAACATTAACTGTGTAGCTCTGGAGTTGGTTAGCATCTCGTTGTGTGTAACTCGCGTTTTGTATTTTCCTTTTTTTTTCTTTATTTAGGTGGGGTTTTCAAACGCCACGTGGCCTCTCATGTTGCTAGTGGCTGGTCAACTAACTATGGTGTTTATATTTGTTGACCAAGTCAAATAAGGAGAATGACATCAATCAATGAGTTAGTTTAACGCTCAACCGTTAATCTGCATCCGGCAATTCTTTTATTGTTAAGAGTTTTTGATGATTAGAAACATCCACGTATGACAACACGTCATTCGATTTATGACACATCATCATATGTTTAGTTAGACAGGTCATCTATGGCGCATCATCGCTCTTGTTGTTATTCGCCTCTGACCTCTTCGTCATTTTCTGTTTCTAGGGTTTATGTTCATATGTTTTCAATCAAGTACTGTTAGGATTCTATCTGGATATTCATAAAGAAGATAAGAAAGAACAACTTCTAATAGAAGATCAAGAACCAAATTTAAGATCAATTTATTAAAATCCACAATAGTCACTATACATCGCAGATCATCTCTTTCTATCTAATTTACATGTAAATTGTTTAATATATTCAAGAGCTAAACAAATTTTTTTTTGAAACCAAAGTACAATATAAATATAACATATTCATCTTTTGTTACCTTTTTGATAACTTATTTTATTTAAAAATCAATACGACAGGTTATTCAAACATCTAGGTTGAAAACAGTTAACAAGAATAAATACACATCTTGGTCGTTTAATCTTAATTTTTCTTGACGTCTATCACTTTTGTATAACCATCGTTCGTCACTCGTTGCTATCTTTACCACCACACGCGCTACCTCCTACCAACATACGTAATCAACTTAGACACCATCTTCGCTCCTGTTTTCACAAACCGTTCAAACATCATCTTCACTATCGTTTTTGGTGTGTCAACCGCTATCTAATTTTAAATCAAGCATTAAATTCATTTGATAATAATTTCTTTTTTAAAACATTACCAAGTCTTAAATTTTAATTCTCGTATAATTTACTAGCTTTAGTAAACTCGTTTATTACACGGGTTGAATAAACATAATTATAAATATAATGAAAGTTTATTAATTATAAAATGATATTTTCTAAGATAAAAAAATGCTTGTAAATTTCCTTGTTATAATAGAATGTAATTGTTGTTTCGAAATAAACGTTTTAAAAAATTATCAATTTAAAAACCTTCTTATTATAACTATCAATTTTAATTATTTTTAATGTATAAAAATTTTACTTTTTACAAACACTAATTTTAAAATATTTTGTATAATTAAAAAAGTTTGATGTTTTAAAAAAAATTATTTTATAAAATTTGGTTCCATAGAAATAACATTAATAAAAAGTTCTATTTCTTAATTTATTAAAAAAGAATTTTAATTTTAAAATATATTAGATAAAATTATTAATAATAGGAGAGAGAAAACAGAAAAATTTGATGAGAAAAAATATGATGTTAACACGTGTGACGAATAGTTACCATTTTATTCTAGTATAGAGATTGGATTATATCAGTTTGAAGCTTCACTAGATTTTGTTTTCTAAGCCTAATTTGTAACCAACTTGGACGCCATCTTTGCTTTCGTTTTTCCCAACCATTCAAACGTCATTTTAATTCCCTATCATATCAAACCAATGTACTATTTGTTTTAAAAATATATCTCCAACCATTCAAACACCATCTTAATTCCCTATCATATCAAACCAATGTACTATTTGTTTTAAAAATAAATCTTTAAATCAATAAAACAATATATTGTGAGTTAATTCTCATTTTGTTTAAAAATATTTTTTTCTTGGTCTGTTTTAAACAACTTTATAGTAATTAATTTTATGATAAGAGCTCAATTAAGTAAATTGCTAGTTAATTTATATTTATATAAATTAATATAGAAGAAGATAAAAGTATGTTACATAAAATCTATAATATACATATATGTGTGTGTGTTTTTGTTCTACATGAATTCTAGGGATGACCCAAATTAAGAAGTTTCATAACTTATGTTGTCACCATGCAATTATAACCTTTAATAATTGTCAGATTTGATGAAACATGGCGATTAACTATTTATCTAACTAATAATAGCTTACATCAAACTTGTTACATCCAAAAAGAGTTCGTTACATTTGTTTTGTAGGTAAATCATGTGCAAACATGACATGTTTGTTTTAAATGCGACAAACCAACTTTGTTAAAGAAACTTAATTAATATGTATGACAAAATAGATGTTTTTTTTATCAATCTTTGTTGTATTTATTTTGAAACAACTCAAAACAAAAGTTACTTCACACAATAAAAACCTAAATTTTTAATTGTTCCACTAAAATTACACAAAGTCTTTACTTCTTTAAAATCACTTAATTTTCACTCGGTTTCCTAGTCCTATATAGTATTTTTACAAATATTCAAATTATTTAAAATTAAGTGAACCAAATCATAAATTAATATTAGTTACTATTCATTTAAACAACAATCATGAACCCTAGTTATCATGTAGTATAGTTAATTTTTTTCATCATTACCTCCTACTTTAAGAGGACAGTGTATATTTATCATTTCTTGAGGCCTCGTGTCTAGATGTCTACAGATACTTAGGATGTCGTTAGTTATGCGTGTAATTGTTAGATGCTTTCTAGTTGAGTTGAGCCTATAGTCTTTCTTTAGTTTGTTTCTGGATATGCTTTTAGATGAAGAATGTCTTCAATTGTAAAGTGTGTTTTTAGTTGTGAAACATGCATTTACTCCTAAGTGCACCTTTAGCTTGTATAGTTACCTTTACTTTAGTTGTCTTTACAGTAAAAAAAATTAATTTGTTTTTTATGATTTAGACTTATGCTACTTAAAATTTGATATGTTATGTTATTGAATATGCTTCATACATTATGTAAATCAAAACGGTTTTTATGAGTCGATGGTCTCCTTGAGTGCAACCTTTCCATCCCTTGTGGTAAGATATAGAAATGCTGCAAATGACACATGTATTAATATTATACTGTCACTTAAATAACAATCATGAACCCCTAGTTATTATGTAGTAAAGTTAATTTTTTTCACCATTACATCCTATTTCAAGAGGGTAAAGGCAAGAGATCTTTAAAGAATTATGTATATTTGTCCTTTCTTGAGGCCTCGTGTCTAATAGTCTGCAAATACTTAAGATGTCGTTAGTTATGAGTGTAATTATTAGTTGCTTTCTAGTTGAGTTGAGCTTATAGTATTTTTTTAGTTTGTTTCTAGATATGCTTTACCTCGGGACTATGTCTTCAATTGTAAAGTGTGTCTTCAGTCGTAGAACATGTTTTTACTCCTAGGTGCACTTTTAGTGTAGTCTTTGGTTTAGTTGTCTTGACTGTAGAATTTTATTTATTTATGATCATTTAGACTTATGCTACTTGAATTTTGATATGTTATTTGCTTTGAATATGTTGCATACATTATGTTTAGAAAAGGTTTTTATAAAACAAGAGTTTCCATGAATGCAGCTTTTTATCCTTTGTGGTAAGGGATAAAAAGATTGCAAATGAGACATATATTAATATTAGTTACTATTACTTAGATAACATTAATTATAAACCCTAGTTATCATGTAGTAAAGTTAATTTTTTTATCATTAGCTCCTACTTCAAAAGGATAAAGGCAAGTGATCTTTAGAGAACTATGTATGTTTGTCCTTTTTTGATGTCTCGTGTCTAAACATATACAAAGATTTAAGATGCCATTAGTTACGAGTGTGATCGTTAATTGCTTTCTAGTTGAGTTGAGGTTGTAGTCTTTCTTTAATCTGTTTCTAGGTATGCTTTTAGTTGGGGACTATAACTTTAATTATGAAGTGTGTCCTTAGTCATAGAACATACTTTTACTCTAGGTACACTTCTAGTGTGATTGCCTTATTTTGGGCCATGTTTGGGATTGCTTATTTTGATTGAAAAGAACTTTTGACAAAAAAAACTTATTAACTTATGACTTTTTAGAAAGAGTTTTTAAAAAAATGTTTGAATTAGCTTATAAACTAAAATGTTATAAAATGACTAAAAAAGACAAGATTTAAATAACGATAAGAGTTAATAGGAAATAGTAAAGGAGTATAATAGAAAATTTGATCAAAAGGAGTTTTCAAAAGTTAATAAGTAACCCCCTCCTTACTTCTCAAAACCTTCTTTTTACCCTATATGAAAAGTCAGTTTGAAAAGTCTTTTTGGGTTTGCAAACACTTTTTTTGACTTATTAACTTCTGAGAAGTTAATAAATCAAAAGTTGGGATAAAATAAACAATCCCAAACATGCACTTAGTTTTCTTGACCGTAGAAATTTTTTGTTTTTGATCTTTTAGACTTATGCTACTCAAGATTTGATATGTAATAGTTTTGTGTATGTTTCATACAATATGTTTAAAAAAAAGATTTTGTATGAGTCGAGGGTCATCTTGAGCGTAGTATTTATCACGATTATTACTCAAATATGAAATAACTATTTTATACAAAATCAAATCCAATTAAAGAGTTGAGAGATGACAGACGTTAATCTTGAGATCCTCTAAGATTTATTAATTAACTAAGTAGCGCGAATTTTTTAAAGATGAATCCATACACTTTTTCAAAAACTACTTTTTAAAATTCACTCTGTCTATCTTGTGTAACTTGATAACAAACTAATCCTACAAGAACAACATCTGATGTCACTACATCAAAAACCCGACGGTAATACATTTTATCTAACCTAGCAACTTTCTTGTTCCCGGTTAACAACGTACAACATTCGTTGCACAATGTACAATCACAAAACCACACTATTATTCTATGTTTTGCAACATACAACCGTGTACAAGCATTAAAAAGTTCGTTGGGGTAGTTGCACCTCCTCCCCCTTTAAATCTCCCAATTTCCCCCCTTCTTCCATATCACATTTCCCCATTTTCACTCTTCATAGCCCTTATTCTTCAATCAATCCCCCATACTCCAACTGCATAATCTCCGATGGCATCACCACCACCACCACCACCATCTCCGACAACCACCGCCGGCACCACCACCACCGCCACCGCTACCACCACTCTCCCCAACTTCCTCCTCTCCGTGAAGCTCAAGTACGTCAAATTAGGCTACCACTACCTAATCTCACACGGTATGTACCTTCTGTTAACTCCTATACTCATCGTCGTCTCAATCCACCTCTCAACACTCACCACACACGATCTGATCTACCTATGGGACCAACTCCGGTTCAATCTCCTCACCGTCGTGATCTGCTCCGCGTTAACGGTGTTCCTAGCGACGCTATACTTCATGAGCCGGCCGAGGAAAGTGTACCTCGTCGATTTCGCCGCGTACAAGCCCGACGACTCACGGATGGTGACTCGCGAGATCTTCATGGACAGATCGGCGTTAGCCGGAACGTTCACAGACGAGAATCTGGCGTTTCAGAAGAAGATTCTAGAACGTTCTGGATTAGGTCAGAAAACGTACTTTCCTGATGCGGTGTTGGCGGTTCCGCCGAATCCGTGTATGGCGGAGGCGAGGAAAGAGGCGGAGATGGTGATGTACGGAGCGATCGACGATCTGTTGAAGAAAACCGGTGTGAAAGCGAAGGAGATCGGGATATTGATCGTGAATTGTAGCTTGTTTTGCCCTACTCCGTCGTTGAGTGCGATGATTGTGAATCATTACAAGCTTAGAGGGAATGTTATGAGCTATAATCTCGGTGGAATGGGATGCAGTGCTGGATTGATCGCTATTGATTTAGCCAAGCAGCTTCTGCAGGTAAACCCTAATTCTTACGCATTGGTTGTTAGCACGGAGAACATTACGTTGAATTGGTACTTTGGGAACAATCGGTCGATGCTCGTGTCGAATTGCTTGTTTCGAATGGGTGGTGCTGCGGTTTTGCTGTCGAATCGGTCTTCCGATCGCCGGAGGTCGAAGTATCAGCTGATTCATACTGTTCGGACGCATAAGGGTGCGGATGATAGGTGTTACAACTGTGTGTTTCAAGAGGAAGATGATAAGAAGAATATTGGTGTTTCGCTTTCGAAGGATCTGATGGCGGTCGCTGGTGAGGCGTTGAAGACGAACATCACGACGCTCGGGCCGTTGGTGCTTCCGATGTCGGAGCAGTTCTTGTTCTTCGCGACGTTGGTGGCGCGAAAAGTGTTTAAGATGAAGATCAAACCGTATATACCGGACTTTAAGCTCGCGTTCGAGCACTTTTGCATTCATGCTGGTGGGAGAGCGGTTCTCGATGAGCTAGAGAAAAATCTTGAGTTGTCGGATTGGCATATGGAGCCGTCGAGGATGACGCTAAATCGATTTGGGAACACGTCGAGCAGCTCGTTGTGGTATGAGTTGGCTTATTGTGAGGCGAAAGGGAGGATCCGGAAGGGTGATCGGTCGTGGCAGATTGCTTTTGGGTCGGGTTTCAAGTGTAACAGTGCGGTGTGGAGAGCGTTGAGGACGATTGATCCGGCTAAGGAGAAGAACCCGTGGTCGGACGAGATCGACGATTTCCCGGTTCATGTTCCTAAGATTGAGAAGATCGGTTCATGAACATGTTAATTATTTTTCAAATTGTTTAGAGTTGTATGGGTTTGATATTTAAAAAAGATACATGTTGTTGTTATTATTATGTATTGAGATTTACACTTGGATATTAATATTGAATTTTGTATAAAACTTAAATGTTAAATTATTCGCTGTGTTTTATCAGATTAAATGTTAAATCATCCGCTGTGTTTTATCAGATTAAATGTTAAATTATTCGTTGTGTTTTATCAGAATACAAGTTAAATTATTCGCTGTGTTTTATCAGATCTAATTGGTTAGTATAGTATTAATAAAGTCCGATAAATTTAGTGGTTAAAATATCTGGCGAAGGTGGAAAAGTAAAAATATATATATGTTAATGATAGGATAATGATGCTCCAAGTTGACTTGGTGTTATGACTTGCTACAGCTCATGTGAACGCTGGATTCGTGAAAGATTGATTGAGATGGATAACCATAACTCGAGTCCCTACTCCGTGGTCATGTTATCATCCAATGCAATTCCTTAAATGTGGTACATTTTATTGTGATTTGTAAAAAAAAGGAGATATGGTCATATAAACTTTAGGAAGTTAAAAAGTTTCAATCGTCATAGGTTTCAAAAGTTTGATTTTAGCAGATATAAGATAATCACTATCGTTCTCAAGGTTAGGTGCCACGTCATCCGGCTTCTGCATATGTAATGTTGATGTGGCAATCCAGTCATCATGACATGCCGATCCAATCACCACTATGTTGGAACTTGAAAGCGATCATGCGTCATTCGTTTTTCGTTGTTTTACAGGCAATAAACAAATTCCCGACAACCTAACATTTATACCTACCTGAAGCTCCAAACCATCGTCATGTTCTTCTTTGTGGACAATAACATGAATGAACAAACTATGAAACCACATACAATAAAGTGTTGTATATATATATATATTATTGTTTTGCTTAATTTATTAAGCATTCATCTTGTTGCTAATACTAGTTATCCACTATCTTTAGATGCGGAAATTAAACTTCTTAACCTATATTTCTTTCAATTCGACGTAAAAAATTTAATCATACCAATACTGGTTATCGGCTATCTATGAACTCATGATCTAGATATGATGTTTGTCACTTACAAAAGTAGTGAGTATTTAAAAGCTTACAAGTGCAAGATGTGTGATGTTTCGGTGTAACAACATTGTTACTTCGAATTTTGTTAGAAAAATTATTTACTTATGCTACTATTTCTTACAACTTGACTCTAAATTTTATTTAAAAAGTAAACACATCAAACACTTGCAAAAAGATGAAGAACAACGTTACACTTTCATGACATTGTAGAACATGTATTACTTATGATATAACCATTTTGCGCAATATCCGAGTGGTTTGTTATCAACACACAAATCATATATTTATAATATAATATTTGGAGTAATATTTCTTCTCCACGATACGTTTTTTACTTTGTGGTTTCTGATAATTCTTTCCAATATATGGCAAAAGTTAATATAAAAATAGTTTTGGGAAGAGTGTCGTATAAACTATAAAGCGATAATAAAAATCAGAGAGAGTAGTTGAACAAAGTAATGAAAATTGAAGACTATGCCATTATGTTGGAGACCCACTTCACCCATATACAATTATACATAGATACATACGCATACATATGTGTGTGTGAAAGATGAAATAAATTTTTTTTTCCTACAATAAGTGAAGAAAAGTCATTTTTATTATTAGGGCTAATAATATAAATAGAGTCTCTTGTAAATCAAAGAGTCCGTATGTTGCCTACTAATCCTTAGCATTGGAGGAGAAATTCTTAGATGTTTGTGGCGAAATGTCGTTGCTAACAATTGAGAAGCCAGTTGTTTTATAAAACTTTTTTAATCTTAAGTTTGATGTTTTTTAAGGACGGGAACGAATGGAATAAGGCGGGGGTTAGCCGGTTAGGGCTGAATTTCTTTTTTTTTTTTATGGGTTTATAATTTGAACCATGTGCATTAATAACTTTGTATGCCAGACTAGTTTTAAATTTTAAAATACTGTAAATGTAATAATATCGTAGAACAATAATAACATGTAATGTTTTAACTTTGAAAACATTAATTTATATATTTTTATTTCATTTATATAAAAAATATTTATATAAATTGGTATTATAATGAGTATATATTTTTTAACAATAAGTTAATTCAAATTTGTATAAATTGTTTGATAATGATCTGAAAACATAAGAATATTTGTAAAGGATAATTTGAGAAAATGAATGTTTCTTTCATGATAAGTGAAATATTATATCACAACTGAGCTGGTGTGTTTACTAGCGTTTGTGGGTGTTAGCATCATGTATACTTTTTGCAACCATTAATGAATAATAGACAAATACTCTAAATATAAGTTTGCATGTTAGGTGTTTGTTGTTCTTTTTATCTGATCATCATAAATTGTATGTTATTTTGACAGTTATTTTTTAGTGTAGTACTTAAAGAATATATGTTATTTTTCAAGTATAAAAACTAAACTTCAAGCAATATGTGAATTGACAAATGCGGCTTTAATCCATGCATCAAAGTCGGAGCCTTGACTAATGAAAGGAATTGGTATCATGCAAAAATATAACACACATGGAGCCTTGATGTACATCACTTTCATTAGAAAGATTTGTTTTCTTTATTTTAGCAACCGTAGACTACAAACTTGAATGGTTGATACACACAGATTTTTTTGTTTTATTTTCAAATTTGAAAAGAATGATACATTAAACAATATGATAACTCTTTTAAGCTTTTGTGTGCTTACCATTATGCATATTCATACGACCCTTAGGGTGATGGGATGTGACCCTTTGTTACCCCTTGATTCTACTCACTAAACCAATGAGTGGATGTCACTTTATAACTTTAAAATGAACTAATTAAACCCGATTGGCGTAACTTTTTGAGCCTTTGATCCATCATATATTTTCCATAATAACTATAAAAAGAAAGTTAATTCATTACTAGTAAAAAGAAAAAACAAATTATTAAAAATTACTTAATAAATCAAAATAACTAAAAAGATCTAGAAATCATAGGTCCATCCATGCCTTGTCACTACGTTCTGTTTACGTTGAAGTATTATTTCCAAGTGTGCCTCAGTCAAATTGTTCATGTGATTTGAAAAACAGTTTTATATCACAATCTGATTGTTTTCCTGCATCAAAGGCATGGACAACTCATCTTTTGCAACTTTTGATTCAATAGTTTGGTGCGAAGAGCTTTTTTCTCGTCTTTTTCACTTGCTATCAAATCTTTTGCAAGTTTTCTACGTCAAGTAAATTTCAAACTTTTTTTTACTTGAACTATTGTTCGTTATTTTCCCCTTCTGGGATGGCCTCGTTGGCATTTTGTCTTCATTCAAGTCTGGAATGCTACTTGAACGTGTTGAGTTTCCCCACTCGGATGTTCTGCTTCTTTTTTAGACTTGGACCACCTTCTAAGTCTTCACCCATCAACTTGATCGGACGAAAAGATAGGTGCAATAAGGGTTTTTTGTTTTGGGGCCATGGGGATTTTTTTTTTTTTAATAGAATTTTGTTAGTAGAAAGAATAAGAACTAACTCATTGAACGGCTAGAATAAGAAATTGAGTCGTTGAATGGCTAGTGAACGGGTTCATGAACCCGATAAAACTTGATCTTACCGAACCCGATGCATCAAAAGCAGTATTCCGGCCGAAGCCGTTCCCTAACCCCGATAAAACTTGATCTTTCTGAACCCGATACCCCCTTAGCCTTATCGAATTTGCTGAAATTATAATTCTTAATTAAATGGACATCTTTTGTTGTAATTGGTCTCTAAATTTATGAAATAATGTGGCATGACCATTGACGAGTATCATCATAGTTCCCGATATGTATAGATCTCAACTTGATGGGTTCTTCTGGCTTTCAGTGTTAGAAAGTAGCAGTGTTTGAGCTACAGTTTAGGCCATATGGACGAAAATTCTAAGCCGAACCACTAATATGGTTTGAGAAACGACAAATCAAACTCACTGGCTTGGATGAGTGACCAACCATTTTAGCAGTATAATTGATCTGATCGGTTTTGATTGTTTGAACTAATCTTTTATTTCTTTCAAACTAATAGTTTGTATTAAAATTATAAATTCGTAAAAACAGTTCATGATTATAATACATAATTACACATGCATAAATGTAATGCATATACACATATTCTAAAAATAAAAGAAATATATGAATACGAAAAAGGTTAAAAGGGTTGGTCGGTTCACAAGACCATTTCAAGTTTCAAACCTGACCCAATCGCGAAACTGTCAAAAAAGCTAACACCTAGGAAAAAGTAAATACAATCGTTCGGATCTCAAACCAGCGAAACCATCTATTTAGTCGGTTTTTAATGGTTTTTAACAACCCTAGTTGAAATAAAAGTTATTGTCAACTGAAAAGCATTACTACAAGGCTAGAATTCCAAGTCTTCATCTACTTATAAAATTAAAATTCCATTTGAACAGATTCACAACATTTACTCATATCACCTCACACCTAGAAAAGTAATAATAATTAAAAAACAGGTGCCAAATCCATGTTTAATCTAAACTACAGGCAGTAGAGGTAACAAGCATGCCTACTTTAATTTGCAAAATCCAGGGTGCTACATGCCCCAAATACCACGGGCGGTTGAAACTTTGCTGCTGGGCTTTGACGTTAACTCGAACAATATTCTAGCGAACGTATCAGAATATTTTCCGTCAGAAAACAGTATTTCTGCAAATGTGTTCTCATAGGCTAGCAGCAAAGGCCTGTTTTGTGGCTCTGAAACTAAGCTCTCTAGTATCATTGCCGCTTTCCTACACACTTCAGGTACCGGGTGTGGTGCTTTTATCACTTTCAGCAATCGGTCAACGCCCTAATTATTTTAGATTAAAGCATAGTTAGTTTTAATAACTAATTGATTCAACACAATAACAATTTGGTCCATCTCCCGGTGGTTTCCTCACTAATGCGCGTGTCATAATATCATATGTCGTATTCTTGAAAGGTAATAATGTTCATTTATAATAAATGAAGGAAAAGTAAATAGAAACCGGTGTCAGTTTGCTAGAACATGTTAATTCTTGTATTTACAAGATAGTGTGATTAGTCTGAAAAGTCGAAGGTGTCCTTTATGGCATTTAATTCATATGACTAATTTTCAATGTCTCCATACCTATTTCCTTTTTAAAATATAAAAGATAAGAAAGGTCCCCTACAAAACACATGATGAATCAGCACTGGACTAATAAATGAAGACCAAAAATGGTGAATCTGGCAAATACTTTTGTAAACAAGTGTAAAAATCATGGCACAAAATGCAATTCAACTAGAGCTGACTAATTCACCCATTTGAATTTAAGAAAATGTTAGGATATTTCTGATATTATTATATTATCAAATTTTGCGTTTTTACTACTGTTGAACAATTTACTTAAACAAGGCAGTCGATTAAATTGGAACAGAGTTAAAAGAATATTTACCATCTTTCACTGGCAAGCTTCAATCGGCAATCCATATTGATTTCTGCAAGGTTATAAAGTGCCCCCACTGCAGCAGCTTGTGCATCCACAGCTGGCAAGCTCAAAAGATCAACCAACCGCTTGTAAATCTGCAAGCCCAACCATAAAGATTTAGATAAAATTTATATAAACAAAATACTGGACTACAGATAATTAAGAGCAACTATATAACCTGTGATGCAGAAGGAAGTAGAAACGGTTCATTGTCAGGGTTATTATCAAGCGCCAAGTAACTCTGCAGCCGCACAATGCCAAGATTTTATAGAAGATCCCAATATCCCACAATGGCTTGAACAGCTCGTTGTTCTCTGTTACAGATAACACAAGAAGGTAAATTATTTAAAGCAGAATAGCAACAGAAAAAGTATGTTATAGATTCTTACGTAATTTGATGTAGGAAGGCTTTGATGAGCTAAAGATTCTAAGGTCAAGCAGTGGAGCCAAATTCACAATTGTCTCAAGACAATTTGTTACAAGTTCTTCATCCTCTGTCAACATGAAGATGGATTACTAGCCAGAAGAATAATCAAAAATTCTTCTTTTTTTTTTGGTCAAGTGTTCAAAAAACATGATAGTTCAGGTTATTAATAGATTAAAGATAATCTCTTCTAATTACCTGTAGCATGATCCTCGAAACCTGGAAGATTGTTTCCAAGCAATGGCGATGTTGACCCATGATGACTTCATTTTCAGGCATAAATGAAAAATTCCTAAGAACATTTGAAGCAGCAACAGCACAAATTTGCTTTTCCGCGCGCCCTTCATCATCCAGATTAAACAGACCATCTTCAGCAAGCCACCAATCTGATGGTGGATGAGATTTAGTTACTTTTTTCTGCTGGGATGCCTCTGAAACAGAGCCAGATCCTGCTGCCATAAAAAGAGAAAGTTTGAAGGTTGCACAATCTGGTAACATAAAGAAAGAATTGTTGCCACTTGTCTCGGAATTTACGTTGTTTGGGGTATATCATTCCAAATCCAGTAACAATGGTGTTAACACCTAATGATCTTGTTCTTGGTGTCTTTACGAGCTCTTTGGGAGAGATATATCACGCCAATATCTATCTGTCCTTGTTGTACACATTATATATAAGGAAATAGTAGTGTTTACATTATATCAAAAATAAAGATGATTAAATACATGTTTATATAATAGGTCACGTACAACTTGGAGAAGAGCATCAAGCATCCTGGTATCTTTGCAAGTGGAGTTGCATCTTTCGCACTTCATCTTTCTCTTGAATGAAAGTAAAGTTAGAGCATTTAGTGCCCCTGTTAGCTCGCTTTTTAATCCACTTTGAAGAGCA